>JALLLS010000095.1:0-121814 GCA_025094145.1 Spinellus fusiger | reverse complement strand
AAGCTGCATATGATAGTGTGGAACGCTCTGTCCTATGGGAGTCACTGATGCCTGTCGTGTCTCAGCCGTTGCTCTTGCTACTACAGAATTTGTTTGATGACATTGTGGTGAATGTGATTCTGAAAAATGTAGCATCCCGGGACATTGCACCTAAACGAGGAGTCTTACAGGGTAGTATTCTTTCTCCATTCCTTTATTCTATTTTCATTGATACTCTTCCACGTTTCTTGAGGTTTGCTTCGGTATCCCCAATACTGGTTGGTATGCACCCACCTACCATGGGACGGTCCATTAATCTCTGTGCTCGAAATCCTTTCTCTTTTGCCTTCCCCACAGGCAACTGTTCACGCATTGCTTGACGAGTTACAGAATTCCCTTCACAATCCTTTTCCTACTTCTACAGTTTCGGATGACTCTTCTGAGTCGTCAGATTCCTCTTACAGTCCGTCTCATGTCACTGTTACTTGGGCTCCTGTGAATTGTTTGTTGTATGCTGATGATGTGGCTCTTATGGGCTGCCCAGAAGATATACATCGAATGCTGGCACTTGCCGAAATTCACTCGACCCTCCTTGGTTACAAATGGAGTCCCTCCAAATGTGAAGTACTCAATGCCCCGGCCAATGTGCCGTTTTACCTCTATGGCAACGAGCTTCCAACCTGTGATACTTTCAAGTACCTTGGTATCCCCTTTTCACGTCAAGGTATTAACCAAGACGCACTTTTCTCACACTCACAAGTCAAGGCAATTGCAGTAATGCAAAAGCTAAGAGGAATGGGTGTAAACATGTATGGCTTTGGGATTACAGCAGCCCTAAGAGCGTATACTGTTTTTGTTCGGCCTATCCTTGAGTATGGGTTGGCTATTTGTAATGTCAATAGACTAGGCATCCGCCCGCTACAAATCTGTCAGTCTGCTTGTCTGAGACTTTGTCTTGCTAGATCTGCTACTGCTAGGTTTGGAACGATCCAGGTTGCCCAATTAGCTGCCCTCCCTAACATGTACTCTCGTTTTCTTTATCTGCAAGCCAAATTTGTTGAGCGCGCAGCTACCCTTCCTGAAGACACCCTCCTCTGGTGCCTTGTCCCGCAGCTTGAAGCACCCCAGAGTAAAGCCAGATGGATTAAGCTACGTGGCAATGTACTCTGGCAAAATGCTCAAAGAATAGGACGGGCTCACAACCCTCCTAAATATCCATTAAAAGTAGCTTATCTTGAACGTCTTCAAAGTGAAATTACTAGTCTAGTACGTGGCAAGAATCCGCTGGTGACGGTAGCCCGTGGACTATGTAGACCTGTTTGGGATCCAATTCTTCTACTACCGTGCACGCGCAAAGAAAGACATCGTCTACTAAAATGGAGGATTGCTTGGTTACCACCAACACCTTCAGTTCCTTGCCAATGTGGCCACCCATCTGCCAATCGGGACCACTTTCTCACTTGCACATTTGTTGACCATGAACGCTCCACGTTCTTGTTCTTCTTAGTTCCTGCACCACCACAAGACGTTCATCCAATTGACTATTGTCTAAATCTTCTGCCGCGCACGGTTAAGTCTTTTGTTAAATGGCGAGAACTTTGGCCCAGTTTGTTAATACTGCTGCAAGCCATTGATCGAGCCACGTCTACTCGAGACTTTAAGGTAGAGCCATCAGCTGGTAGCCTGCTCATTGAGGCTGCTGATGGGTGTGTTGAGCGGGAACGCCAACGCCGCCATAGAGTGCAAAGACTCCTGCAGCAACAGACGCTGTATCCTCACTTCTCCTCCGATCTCTCCTCTACCACCCATTCTTAACCCGTTTAGCAAAGCCAGAAGCTGCTAGTGTAGTTGCTGTATTTGTGTCCTCAGGATTGTCCGAGTTGCTCTAAGTATCCCTCGTTGGATTTCGAATCGCCACAGGATGACGGTTATCTTTTTGGTGTCCTGGTTTCCTTGCTGACTTTATGGCCTTTTGGATGTCTATTCATAATTCTCATTTTACCATCATTTCTCATTTTTCATCATTTTTCCCTCATCTGAGGTTTTGTATTTCTCGGTCCTTCTGTTTCCCATTCATTTGCATTCTTTTTTTCACTTTCGTATTTGAAGTGTTTTAATGTTTATTCTATTTTTTCAAAAGTTCTCATAGGGTGGCTAACATGCCCAATGCGCGAATAGCAATCAACACCCACAAATAAAAAATACTTTGAACTGTAATATGCCTACTATAAATTACCATAATGCTGTATCTTTTACTTTGGTTAGTATTACTCCAAATCATCTTCAAGGGTTTCCACATAGTATAAACAATGTCCTGACCTACATCAACACACTCCTTATTAAATCCTATTATTTTAAATGATTCTCTGCATCATGGTATAGTCTTTTTCTAGGAGATTTACGAAAAGAATATATAATCTATACTTCCACACCAATTATTTGGACAAGGTCACCTAATCCTGCATATAAAAATAATCAATATGTCTAAGAAAAGCGCTCATGGGATACTTTCTCCTTCTGCTCAAGCAATATCTGTCTATCTGGCTAGACTGTTTTTATTATTATTATTATTGTAGTTGTTGTTGTTGTTGTTGTTGTTGTTGTTATTATTATTATTATTATTATTATTATTATTGTTATATTTATCACATTCACTTTATTGAGTCTGTTGTTCTGCTCGATAACATATGTCAGCGTCTGTTTTCTTCTTTTATGCATGCATGCTTAACATTAATATTTTAATAGTGATCAAATAACCAGAATCAAAAGGTGTGTTTGGTAGTAATTAAAAATAATGATTTTCTGAAGGCTTTTTTTATCTAAACGACAGCTAGTTTTATATATCTTTTCTATCTGACATATTGGTACAAATGAGATTGTAAGAATAATTTCTCGATCAACATTGGTAAGGCTTTACTACCTACACATTTATGTAGGGGCTACCTACTTTACAATTCTCAACAATAGGAACAACAATAGCACCTTTTTAGATAGATAGATATTAAATAGAATTCAATCTAGGATTCTTTATTGCATAAGCATATCTACACTTTGAGTTATCTAATGTTGTAGAACCAATACAATCAGTAGATCAAATAGAGAGGGTATTAAGGCGAATGAATTATGGCTGATATATTTGTGTTGAGAATAAGATATTATTGGAGTGTTATTGGATCATGATACATCAGTAACTATAAGTGACAAAGCTATTGGCTATGAAAAATATTCTTTATTTGACTGTAGAATAAAGGAGGTATTCTATGGTTTTCTTTAAGATAAATAGACTGGTACTATAGAATGAGTCTAACATTTCTTTGATGCTTTTCCATTGAGGGGTGACATGGACCTAACAACAACAACAACAAGATCGAATACATATGTTTTTTTTTTTTTTCACAGAGAATACTTTTGGATATCTTCATTAGCAAGTGATATCAACCACACCAGCCCTAGTCATCCCCTATGAAATCGGGAGACATGTTCGCCGACCCTATCATGAGCACTACTGGGGCCCATTTCTTTAACATAGGACCATTAGTAAGTCCGTGTACTCACGCTTGACCCTGGCAGGTTGAGTCATAGTAAAGAGGAGTCTGTTGTGTCTTGTTGGGATAATTATTTGCTCTAGACTCTCTATTAGAGTCTTTCTACGAAAGTTGGACTATTCTTACTAGAATAGAGTGCATTTCATTTTCATTATGTAATAGTATTCTTTGTTCCCTCAAAGACACTGCATAGATACTCTTTCCATCCCTGTAAAATCAAAAGAAACAAAACAGACCCCCTTTCATTCGGAGACTATTAGCAGGGATTCTCGCCACTCATTAAGGTTGAATATCCGTTCCCAGCTTTGCTTTACTAAAGTGTGTGGAGACAGAATTCGCTATATTTGTATATTTGTATATTTGAATATTTGAATATTTGTATATTTGAATATGTTTTGAATTTCTTTCTTTTCATTCTCATTCTCTTTCTTCCCCGCTCTTACTATGGCTACCCAGATTTTCACTTATGAGCAGGTTGCTGAACACACCACTATGAATGATCTTTACATGGTCATTAATGACAAGGTCTACGATATTACCAAGTTTGTAGATGAGGTAGATACAAAGGATTCTATTCTTGTGATATACTAACAGGGTGGTGTAATAAAGCATCCTGGTGGTGGAGAAATCTTGGTGGATGAAGGAGGAAAGGATGCCACCGAGTCTTTTAATGATATTGGCCACTCTCCTGAGGCTATTAAGATGCTTGAAGCCTACTACATTGGTGATGTTGATTCAGCTGTAAGTGATAGAGTAATGAGTGGAGTTGTCTGTCTGTCTGTCTATTTTGTGAGAGATGGAAAGAAAGAAAGAAAGAAAACGCATGGGTTGGGTGGCAGTGATAAAGTAGAAACAGGCATCTCATTTCTTTTACTAGTCAATCGTCAAAAAGAAACCTATACAGAAGAGCCAAGCTTTTGTTGCTGCACCTACACCTGCACCTCAAGGAAGGTGAGTGAATCTATACACTATTGAAAGATAAGAATAAGGAGCTGACTGACTGCCTGACTGCCTGACTAAATGTGTGTGTGGTATCTAGTGCTATTCGTGTCTTAATTCCTGTTGGTCTTTTTGCTGCATTTATCTACTACCGCTTCTTTATCTAAATACAAGAGCACATATTGAGTAGGTAGATATATCCCATATATCTATCTATCTACATAGATGCAATTGCTTATTGACTTTTACCTTTATTATTATTGCTACTTTTACATTTGTCTCTCCATGTGGGCTATGCTTGTTTTCTTGGGGAAGGGAGGGCATATCGTTATGCTACAAGATGTCGATATGCCTTGTCAGAGTAGAATATACGAGGGAGAGGGTATTAGACATGTCATTTTATTAAACACAACAGACATCTTAGTGTAGAATGGATAAGCAACCAATGAATAATGAAAATAAGTAAAAGAAGGGGGTAGAGGGGGAGGATGTAGTGAAAGAAGTGAAATGGATCTATGGACTGTCATGGTCTGACATGTCACTTAGCTCAGGACCATCGTCAAAAATGCCAGTATGGAGTGAGAAGAACTCATCACTGGTAGGCATGGAGCCTGCTGCTGTTGTGGGTAGTGGACGAGGAGTGGGAGAGTTTTCATGCCTTGCTCTCTTCTAGAGTGCAGTAGAATGGAGTGCAATAGAACAAGG
Source organism: Spinellus fusiger (assembly GCA_025094145.1). NCBI lineage: Eukaryota > Fungi > Mucoromycota > Mucoromycetes > Mucorales > Phycomycetaceae > Spinellus > Spinellus fusiger. The sequence continues at coordinate 116,646 of JALLLS010000095.1, read as the reverse complement.
CATCAGACACTGCTCTCTTTTACAAACACACCCCCTCTGCTTATGACTTACATGCGGTTTATGTGCTGGTTCCATGCCATGGTCAGTAGAAGAGGAACCCACAAGAAGATGGATTTCTTTTGAAGAAGGTTTGAGATTAGATAGCATTGGATGAGGTTGACTTGTACTTGGCAGATCGGAAGGAGGAGAGCGTCTCTTTCTTTTGACGAGTCTCTGTTCTTGTTGTTCTTTTATATTCCTCTCTCTAGCATGATGAAGTGGCGACTCCTCTATGCTATTGTTTTGGTGTGATAACTGTCTGCGCAAGGGTCGGTGGAGGGGTGCCATAGGAGGTGCCCGCTTGGGTTGGGGTGTATTGAAGATTGTACGTAAAGGAGAGTTCACCCGTGGACCTGTCAATGGCTGTCGTTGGCAGAGTTCATCAAGGGCACGTTTTGGTGTCTTTGGTTCACTGTCTTCTTGTTTAGCATCGTCTGTCACTGCATGCTTCTTTATGGTAGAAAGTGAGTCTTTTTGTTTTTTTGGTTTTTTGGTTTTTTGGTTTCATCCCTTGCACACTGACTTACCCTTTGTTCCAATGTCTTTAGGTAGGGTTCTCCATACACAAGGAACTCTTTTTTGGTGGTGGTTTCAAATTCAATGAGGGCGCCTCTAAGCTCCCTTTCAAGCTACAGAGGACAAGAGATAAGAACAAAGAAATGTTGACTGTTTGCCCTACCTTTGGCAATTCCCGCTGAACTCTCTTTCTGAACTTTTCTTCTCTCAGCAAACGACCAGGGTCCCGCTGTCCTTTACCAAATAGCCTAGAAGGATCATTTGTTGTGTTCTGAACAGACAGTAAGCAACAACAGCAAGCAACAACAAGCAACACTGCCTACCTCAAAGTCCTTCATCTCTTGAAGCATATTGATGTGCTGCTCTACCTTCTCAAGAATATGTTTGCGATTCTCTACGAGTAATTGGAGTCGTGCAATCTCATCCTCCAGTGCCATCAACGTAGCCTCGTTGTATTCGTCTATAGTGTCAGATACACTGAGAAGAAGACCCCTGCCACTTACCACTAAAAGCAGGTCCAAACTGTCTTTGTTCTCCTTCTGAGAAATAGAGCTGATCCCAAAGACATGCAAGTTCCTGTCGTGTAGAGATGATAAAATCACCCACTCTTTCTTCTTTTAACCTTGTCAGCCTTCTTAATTCCTCCTCATACTGTAGAATATCAGCACTGGTACCACAATGCTATGTATACACTGTATGTATTTACCATGTCCATGTCTTTCATTGTCAATCCCTGGCTGTTGGTTAGGAACTGATGTCGTGTCTCTTGTTCAATGTGCAGTCGATCCCACATCTGATACAGTCGCTGTGTGATTTCCTGTTGACGGAACTCTCTCTCCTGCTTCACCTGTTCCAACTAGCCCCATACAAACACATAGATACATAGATATATAGGTACATAGATATATAGGTACATAGATATATAGATATATAGGTACATACATCATAAACACATACATAAACACATAGATACATAAACACATAGATACATAAACACATAGATACATAAACACATAGTATCAGCATTGGATATTCCTCTTTCTCCTTCTCTTCCTCACCTGGTACTGGATCTGATGAATAAATTGCATTCCTTTTGTATTGATCCATTGATTGTACAGTGGTATTTTATCTTTGGCATGTGTAAATTGGTGGAGTTGCTGTAGTTTACATTCCTGTTCTGTCTGGGGAGATATACCAAGCATTGTCCATAAAGAGAAGATTGTATTGACAGTATGATCCACAAGATGGGTTCTTCTTGTCTAATTCCCCATGTCAGCTCATAGTAAAGAGGAAGAAGAAAAACACACACATAAACACATACAAACACACACACACCTCTTGTCATTCCTCCCTCTTTTTTATTCTATGTCTTACATATTCACTCTCACATCGCCGTATTTCTTCCTCAAGGGCTGTTACTGCAGACAAGGATACATTGATATTCTCGTGCATGATCATTCCCATATTGGCATAATCATCCAAAGAACCTGAATAACCCTTGATTTGATCATACAATTCTTTTGGTGTTGGTGTTGGTGTTGGTGTTGGTGTTGGTGTTGGTTTTTTTTTTTTGGATAAATACATAGCCATAGCCATAGTCATTGAAGTATTAGTTAGGCTGTAGGTATCCAATCTACTTTTCTTTCTATAATGGAGGTGGATTTACCTGTCACCACTACCAGTCTTTTCTCGTAGTGCTGACCAGAACACCATACGCCAAGTTAGAACCTCTTGCCATGTACAAGGCAGGTGTCTCTGCCACTCTACCTTTTTCACAATAGACAGTTCCTGGAGCCGTTCCTGGACTGTTGCGTAGAGGGGAGGTGGTGTGGCGGGTGTTTTCTCTGTTTCTGCTAGAGCCTCACCCATAAGGTGTTTGTAGCTATGAATAGATCTCTGCAGCTCGTTGGCTTCTTCACGTAGGCGGGTGTGCTGAGCAGAAGCAGACGCCAGGTAGTCGTCCACAAACTTCAGAATGGCTGTGAGCAGGACCTGACTGGGGGGGTTGTTGTGGTGGTCGGGTGTTCCCATCTCATGGTGAAGGCGAGTGAGTTTATCAATACGTAGGTTGAGTTGTGGTAGAAAGTCCTTGAGTGACATGGCTGTCAGCAAGAAACACAGTCAATACACAGTCAATACAAAGACAGAACAGAGTGACTGCCCACTACTGCAGTGGAGTGTAAGAGTGTAGGGTTAGGAGAGGGGCAAGGGAAGGAAACACAGTACGCCACTGAATAAAATCAGAATTGCAAGTCAGGCACAAGAAAAGAAAGAGAAAAAGAAAAAAGTCTATTTTCTCTCTTTCTTTCTTTCTTTCTTTGAGCGTAGAAAGTGTCTGGTCTGGTCTACTTATGCTGTACTTGTTTAATAAAGACCATCTCTGTTGATAATTTATCTTCTGTTCATGGTAAGGTTGTGTTTTTTTATTGATACTATTAGAAAGAATATTAAAGAGAAAAAAGGTATAATTTCACTATCGACTAAAGAGACTTTTTTTTTAAAAAAATATTGTAAAATAAAGAGATATTCACATAGAAACTTTTAAATAGAGGTGTATAGAATAGAAACACCCAACATGATTCAGCTATTCTGTACATTTCTATTTGAGAAATGAAGAATTCAACAGAACAATGTCTTTTTTCTTATTATTTCTCTTGCAAGAGAAAGACCAAAGAAAACAGGCCATTCTTGTAAGAGGAAGAATAAGAAGAGAAGAAAGCAAAGAAAGCAAAGAAGAAAGCAAAGAAGAAAGAATAAAATAGAAAGAACAAAATAGAAAGAACAAACGCACACATTTGTTTTCTTTTTTTGTTGTTGCTGTTGTTGTTGTTGTTTTGTTTTTCTTATGCAGAAAGAGTAAAGAAGGAAAACAAGTCTTCAGAAAGATACTGCTGTTGCTGGTCTGCTACTTCATTGTCCAGAGTCAGAGCAGTCAAGTTATGCATTGGGTTCAGTGGATCCAACGCAGCCAGACTGTCAAGATCAGCCAATGGATTCAATGGATCTAGAGTGTCTCTGTTGTAGGTGTATGGGCTGTTTTCCAATGCACATGGCTCTGTCTCCAATGGAGGAGGGTTGTGTAGGAAGAGAGGGTAGGACATGGTACTGGGCTGTTCAAAGGACCAAATTCTCTCCAATGCAGTGGGGTTGGCTGTGGACTTGTCTTTGTTGGATGCCACGGGATAAAGAAGATCTCTCGAAAGGCGGTAGGTAGGGTGCCATGCATGTTGGCTCAGGAATCCCGAGACATGTGGTGGCGTAGGCTCAGCCGTGGCGTAGGCGTTGACTGATAAAGAAAAAAATGGTTGCGGCGTTTCTTTTATTTTGCTGTCCTGTATTTTGCTAAAGCCATGCAGTGAGGGTGAGGACTGTGCAGAGGAAGACTGGCTGCTGGAGGCGTCTTCTAGTATCATTTCTGACGGAGAGAGGGAGGATGCATCCTCAAACAAGGAAAGAGGCGAGGGCTTGTAACGAGGCAATGTCTTCTTTTTTGGTGGGGCGTCTTTCAAGGTGGTTTTGTACAGGTTTTCTTCATGAACAAAGGTACATCGTACACCATAAAGACATGTTCCTGTAAGATGATAGGTCTTACAAATCTCAGTCTTGTACCGTGCATGGCGTTGTACTGTCCGCAACTCATCGAGCCCGTGCGCAAACCGACATTTCCGCCCATACCTGATCGATTGAGAACAGAGTTAGTGGATCCATCATCAACATAAGAAAAGAGAACGAATTCCATGGCAAAAGTAGCAGCAGCACAAAGGAGGGCTAGCTGTTGTTATGAAGTAGAGGAGAAAGAGTCTAGTCATTGTTCTAGCCATTGTGCATGCTAGGATTGGAGTGGGTTCTGTAGGGACAATCACCACCCACTCTAGTAGTAGTAGTGTAGGAGGAGGAGGAGAAGGAGAAGTATTGCTACCCACATCCACATCCACACCCACACCCACACCCACACCCATACCCACACACCCACACCATGCATAGTACCAACAGCAGGAAAAGAGAGGAATGTAAGGAATTACCTGCACTGTCCCATTTCTGTCCAATTTCGACACATTTCTGTCTTGAATAGATTTGATTTATTGTCTGGCAAGGGTGTCTGTAGGCTGTGTTCGGTGTTCTTTGGAGTTGCTTTGGAGTGCTGCATGGTATTAGGTGGAGAAAGGAGACAAAAAAAGAGGAACAATAAAAACAGTAATGAAAAAAGAAAAAAAAACAATATAAAGAACAAGTAACGAGCTCAGTTGAAAGAAACTAGATAAAATGAGAATTGAGAAATAAGTTAATGGACAGATTTGAATTTGGCAGCGGTGATAATATTTTAAGGATGATGACTCCATTCTTGGACATCGTTGTTATCGTTCAGCTTCCTCTGTGATTCCGACAAGAACCCATTATTCTTACCAAATTCTCTTTATAGAATGACATTCTCTTGCTATTCCTGGAGAGAACAAGAAAAAGGAAAAAAGGAAAAAAAAAAGAAAAAAAGGAAAAAAAAGGGGGGAAGGATAAGGTAAGGGTGTTGGAGGGTATACAATGACAGTAGACTACAGCACACGACCCAGCGCATATCAACAGCATTGTAGGTGTGTACTCTGTATCTGTAGGTGTACTTTCCTGGAATTGAGTGAGGAAGACACTAAGGAAGATGATTTAGAAAAATAGTAAAAGACACAAGGCGCCTTTACTATTACTGGAAGCAATTGTCTCTGCATTCTATAGAGTGTGGCTACACTCTACAGGCATAGTGTGTAGGTACAGTGTGTAGGTACAGTGTGTAGGTACAGTGTGTAGGTACAGTGTGTAGGTACAGTGTGTAGGTATGGTGTGTAGGTACAGTGTGTAGATACAGTATATAGATACAGTATATAGATACAGTATATAGATACAGTATGTAGATACAGTATGTAGATACAGTATGTAGATACAGTATGTAGGTGTGCACTCTATAGCCACATCTCAAGCATACACTCTATAGCTACACCCCAAGCAGAATGTAGGTACCCTCTGTAGGTACCTTTAACCAATCAGCCCTCGAACCACAAAAACACATGGAAGAGAGGCTTATCTGTCATTTATAGATTGTCATAGTAATCATAGTATAACAATTTACTATTACATAGGATCCAACTGCAGCATGCTGTAAGAGATAATGAAGCACTTTACATTTATATACAAAAAAAGAAAAAAATCACCAAAACCTCCAACTCCTCACCAAAACCTCCAACTCCTCACCCACTCCTCCCACTCCCCAATGCTTGGGCCAAAAAGAAGAGGAAGATGGCTACAGTAGACTCTAATAGAAAACTAAAGGTGGAGAGTGTTTCCAAGGAGCAAATGGGCTCTCTCCCATCTCTTGTCTCTTGTCTCCCATAGCCCATCTCCCATAGCCCATCTCCCATCTCCCATCTCCCATAGCCCATAGCCCATATCCCATCTCTGTTTTCCTTGCTTTTCCTTGCACCTTTACTCTGTCTCCTTCACAGTGTGGGGTCTTGGCAGATTCGCCTGAAGAAGTCCTAGGGGAATATCATCGTCCTGCCTTTCTTCTGTGTTTGATTTATTATGTTCCTCGCAATTGGATCTTAAATGGGATTCAGACCGGGGTGTCCAGATACCATGATGAGACACCACCCACTGCTGTTTTGACCTACGAGGAGGTAACGTGGAAGCGGGAGAAGAAAGGTCCAAGAGGGGGCTAACCGGTGTGCGGGAGTACTTTGCCAACGAAGCTACCGAATTGGGTAACAAGGAGTGTGGTGGCATCATGGATTTGTCTGTCTGGGCAACAGTATCCGAGACTGGGGATTTGACAATCCTCCACGTCTTGGTCTTGTGCCGTGGAGTCTTGCGTGTGAGCCAAAGCGGAGAAAACCCTACCCTGCCTAGTGCCGTGGGTGGTTCATCATCACAAGTGTCTTGTACACGTGTAATCATGGCTGCAGTATTGGCATAGGGTTTACGACGGCGACGAGTCGCTTCTTGAATTGGATGGACATTGGGTCGAATGCGGTCAGTGGGTGTCTCCAGAAGCATAAATACATAGCGTGTCCGTCTTGGCTTGCGACTACTGCCACAAAAGGCATCAGCACGGGCCAGCAGGGAAGTGAATTCATTGTCAAGGTGGCAGGTGCGATAAGGGTGTTGCTGGAGGTGCTGGAGATGCTGGAGGTGCTGGAGAAGTGGTGCAATGTCCTTGGATTGCTGGAGACGGACAAGGAGACGGCACATGGAGAGGTAGCGGTTCATGGTGTACTCCTGGCTAAAGGCCTTGAGTTTGGCGAGGGTTGTCGTGTAAATCTTACTGAGCTGACTCAATTCAATGGTCGACATGGGATGGCAAAAGGTGGGCGCTAGTGGGTGGGTGCTGCCATGGGGAATCCTTAGCTTGGCTGTGGGTGGGGCAAGTGACTCGGACACCTTTAGTGCAGACACCTCTTCAGACACCTCTTCAGATGTTTCGTAGGGATCCCGCACTGTTTTGGCAGCCAACTGACCCCTAGAGATCTTGGATAAGTGGTGTGGTGAAAGGGGGGTCTTTTCAGAACAACCTGTACTAGTGTTCTTATTTCTATGGAAAATACGTCTCAGCAAGGATGGGCGCTTTTTCATGTCTTTTATCATAAGAGAGCAGGTTAAAGAGAGGTCGGAAGTGTCGAATAGGGAGGACGGGTTGACTCTTGTGGATTTACTCTTTGAGTCGAGTTGTGATGTAGCCCAGGTTCTCATTGAGAAAGAAGAGGGGTTTTGATAAGATTTGACAGAGGACATCTATCAGAAATAGCATGCAAGGTAGGAAGCAGAAAGCAAATATAAATATAAATAAAAGAAGGGGAAGACAACTTGGAAATCAGAGGGTTAAATACAAAGGAAATGGAATGAAGAGAAATAACTATGAATGAATGACGAGAAATGTTAAGAAGTTTGCTGAGGGGTTAGAGACGACAAGGGAGTGTGTTCTTTCTACTCTATTGACTCTTAAAATGCAAAGGTACACAGGTAGACAGGTACATATAAAAAGATATATAAAAAGATATAGTTTTATAGAGACACTCATAGATGTCTATTTACTTGTGTTTATGTTTTATATAAAAGAAAGATACTGTGGTTTCTGTCGGATGGTATGTGTGTATATGTGTGTGGATGTAGCTGCAGTGGGTGTGAGTATGATAGGTTCCCTTTCTTCTTCTATTAATGATGATGATATGTGAACGATGCGGATAAGGTATGGACTCTCTTGTTGGTGCTATAAAAATTGCCACTCAATATCACAGTGCCCTTTGCCCAAGTCACCGCAGACCTTTTTGAATACTAAGCACAATCAAGTTAGTAAGGCAAGAAAGCAGCATTAGGCTAGATAGATAGACTACAAAAACAATAGACCATCTTACATGCTGGAGACATGTCTAAACCAACTATAGAATACAAGAAATAGAGTTGAGTTGCTTGTGACGACATCATCATAGAACATGAACACTTACGAGGTTTGCAGCCTGGGCATGTGTCTATTATTCTTGCCTTTACAACACCCTCATCTCCTTTGATGGACACCATCTTCTGACAATGAGGATTACTATTGGGATTAGGACCTACAATCAGTGTGTGTGTGTGAGTAAATATAATATATGTAGACATTATAGGTTGATATCTATCTATCTTTTATCATCTTTTATATGTATATCATCTTTTATATGTATATCATTATGTCAATAGATGATGGTAAATAATAACACATAATACTACATAATACATAATACATACTACATAATGCTACATAATACATACCATTATCCATCTGTATCGTATTCATTGCCACCACCATCTCAGTATCACTATTGGTCTCTCCACAGGATCCTGGTCCCACTGTATAATAGGTACCTGGTCCATTGAAGGGTCTACTACGAATATGCAGTGGTAATGCGCTGAGTGGGCTTATCCATGTCAAACAGAAGAAGCTATAGAAAGATATACAGAATAGAATACTAAGCATAGCGATAATAATAAAAAGAAAAAGATGTTCAAGGAAGTAAAAAAAAGGGGAGACAATGGGGTTGTTTATTAATAATCCTTCGTTTTCCTGTTGTCTTGCGAACACACTCACCCACCGCATCAAGAGAGAAATAGATGGAGACATTTAAAGTGACAGTGTATAGATGTGTATAGATGTGTGTGTGTGTGTGCTGTTTAAAGAGAGAGAGAAAAGGATTCCAACGGTACGACAAGGCGCCCATCTCATTAGAAATGCAAGTGAAGCCCTCCTTGAACCCATTCTTTTACTCCTAACCTCATCTCCCTTTTTTTTCTATTATTTACTCTTGAATGGTAAAGAACGTACAAAATAAGGATAAAGAGCTTGAGCTATTCATCAATAAGGCACACTTAAGGCTGAGTTACATTCTGTAAGTTGTGCATACTCGCTCCAACTGTAAAAATAGCATTAGTTTCAATCCAAAATAGAGATCCAAAAGTAAAGAATCGAGGAGTGGGATTGCAACCCTACTTGCCTGTCATTCTTACTACACTAGAATCATGCCATGTTGCTCAGTGGGGTGCAATCAAGCCTAAACAATCTCATTGCTGTTCATTGCTGTTCATTGGACTTTATCGCAGTCCACTGAATCCCATTAGAGTGTACCGAGAACTAATGGAGAGCAGGAACAGAATAAAGACATACTTGGAAGAAAAAAAAGTACCTTTTTTCTTTTCCTAATCCCTATTACCCTTTCTCCTCACTTTTGCTCCTTCTTACTCCTCCTTTCTTCCCTTTTTCTTTTCATGTTTATCTCATACAAACACTGTCTGTAGTGTCCTCCTCATTCTCCTTCACCCTCCATACTCGTTGGCCAAAACCAGAAAAATAAAAAGTGATTGAATTCTGCAACTATTGATTTATATGTTACAATGATAATTTATCATTAAAATCCAACTCTGTAGGTGCTACATTAGACAAATGATTTGACAGGAATATTGTTGATGAAAATAATAGAATTGTATGGAATGAATAGAATGGCTTGATCTTTATTAATGGTACCGTAAATTAACATTACATTACATTTTATTCTGTTTTATTTTGTTTTATTTTCTAATATACTCATAACACACCCTTTTTTTTATGATTTGAGTTGCCACCTCCCTACACTGTACAATGAGTTTCTTAAAGAACTCAACCATAGTGTGTTGTAAACCAACACAGTCTATACTTCATATTCCCATAGCCTTGCGCCTCTAGAAATGCCAATGTGACTCTATTATTTTATGCAGCGTACAGAGTTTGCTTATCTATCCCCATTGAATAAATTTCCAGCAATAGATAAGATCAAATGAGCCTTATCTTTCTTTCTTACTGCTCATCTTTCTGTGATGCACTCTGTAAGGATGATCAGTAAGCTTAATTGCATATCAGTGCGTGTTGGAATATCTAATAGACATGAACATGCTCTTTGACAAGTTTATGGAATTCTATTAATAATTCCTATCGGATCCAAACGAGACTTTCATTTTCTTGTCAGCATGAAAATAGGTCAAGTAAGTTGTCTCGGCGTAAGAATTCATACTATTGAATAATAGATAAGAGATTAGGCCAATGCTATGGCTTCTATTGGCTTGGCAGTCGATGCATGGACCCATCTATTGATTTCAGCTTTGTAGCACAAACCGAGTTCAAATGGAGAAGGCTTTTGCTAAATGGAGAGGTAGGACGCATAACATATTTCATCATTACAGGATCATGTCAATAAAGGCCTTTTATTCTTTACTCAATACCTATACTTTAGGTACATCACACTCACTTTGATAATTATAGATATAAATACATAAACAGTCAGTATTCAATGTTAATATTATAAATACTATGATGTACTGGCAACGACTATTTTATTAGTCTTGGTCTAAAGCAAATGATGATGCTAAGTAATATGAGCTCGTTTCAACCTAAATAAATGAAATAATAAAGACATGTGCTAACTATTGACTAACTATTTTTGATAAACGAACTATCTTTCTTGAATAAATGAACTCATAGGCAAATAGCACCTTTGACTTTTGTTATAAACATATACGTATGAAAGACAGGGCGAGGGATGGCAAGCATAAAATGATTTCATTGTAAATATGTCATTTCATATTAATATCAATAAAATCATATGTTTAATCTTTACGGAATAACTTGGAGTCTTTTTTTAATAATAATAATAATAACAACAACAACAATAATAATAATAATAATAATCCATTCTAAACCCTTTGGAATTTATGGATACTCTAGTACCTGTAATTTCAGTTATATTACGTAGGGTTTTAACTCAATATCACAACACTCTTATGAACATGCCTAAATAGATGTCCCCCTTTTTTTCATAGTTTAATTTCGCACTCTATGGCTATGTTTAATAAAAATGAAGTTATATAAATAATAAAATTAATGTTGCAAGATAAATTTCGTAATGAAGCCAATTTTAAATGACAAATAGTATAATGAAAAATATAGAATAGCTTAGTATTTTGCATAATTTCATGTATATATCTGTAGATAGAATTCATTCTTAATATGTTTTAGCTTTTATTTTCTTACCAGGAAATATTACTTTTTATATCTATCTACATGCATAAAGTAGATGTATGAGTAGCAAATGCATGTGTATCCATGACCAAAGGGTTTTATTACCAAATACAAAGGCATCCGACATCATTCAGCCTTTCTCATATATGCTAATAGATAAAAGGTTAGTAGTAATGCATCATAACACATCCTTCCTCATAAGGTGTAATACACTTCAGTCACGCCAGACACACACACAGACACACAAACGCACATCTATCTATGTATCAGTCCATATTTATAAACATATATTTGATGTGTCCTAGGATGTAGATTCAAGCCTAATTGTATCCTATAATAAGGAATCTAAAGATAAAAAGTACATACTCTATCATCATAAATTAAAATTAAAAAAAGAAAGATACATAAACACACCATCTAACTTATTAATAAAGGGATACAGAACACACACTTTTTTTTTAATAGAATAAAATGAAAAACAAAAAAGAATAAAAAAATTAGACTACAGTGATTGCCATGCTTTGATCAGAATTGCCACCTTATCCTTTTGACGTACAGCAATACGCACAAATGTATTACAGTTATACCCTGGTTTTCCACTTCTTACAGGCACACCAGCCGCACGTGCCTTGTCGACTGCTTTGGCTGCCATGGCTTCACTCCCAACATCAAGCCATACCCAGCTCAAGAACGGTTTACCATAGAACACCCATTGGCCATTGTAAGCATTTAATGTTTTGAGCTGCTCAATAAGATATGTACGCAGATGGGTTGTGTTATTCCATGTCTCGTTTAAATAATCAGTATCTTTAACGACTGCCTCTACAAACTTGAGAGCTGGGCCATTGACGGACCAAGGAACTTGTATTTTTCTTAATGCTTCACAGTGATGGACGGTAGGGCAGATCACAGACCCAACACGAAGACCAGTACAAGACCAGATTTTGGTCCATGAGTGCATAACATGGACAGACACATTGATGTTTTCTAGCATGGATTGCATAAACTCGTGTTGGCTAATAAGAGAGTCTGATCTGAATTCTGATGAATGCCAGAGCTGCATGGATTCGTCTAAAAGTGTATAGTCTTAGTAAATAGAGAAAACTCATTCTCCACTCATCCACAAAAGAGAGACTGTAGGTATTGGTGCACTACACTAAGCACTTACCCACCATAACAGTTCCATTGGTTGCAGCGTTCTCTCTTAACCATGCTTTCAACTCTTCAATAGGAAGATAGTCTCCTGTAGGATTACAGGGATTTACAATGCACACCATATCAGCACGCTCTTTGCTGAATGGATCCAAGATCTTGAATCCATGGGTTCTGGCACTTCTCTCATACTCTTGGTACTGTGTGTTCACAGCAATGGATCCATGTGAAGGTCAGTACAGCCCTCCTTTTCTTTGTTTCTCTCTCTCACCTGTCCATGCCAAGGCCCGGCTTTCCATGTGGGGTGTACACCTCTGCAACGAGCCTCTTCAAGCGCCTTTCTAACCACAAGATCAATCAGCTCAGACGCACCGTTGCCCAGTAAAAGACGGCCATTGTGTTTCAAGGCATCCATGGGCCACAAGAATCCAGCAAGTTTTGATTTTGCTGGTTCTTGATCTGCAGCAGGATAATGATGGATATCACTCATCTACATGCACACAGATAGATACAAAAGACATGCCTGCCTATGAGATTTTACTCTGTGATCTTTGTTGTTGATACAAGAGATCCACTGTCCCAAAAAATGCATTTTCTTTTTCTTTCTTTCTTTCTTTCTAGTGGGCAAACACAACAATAAAATATACACCTACAGCAGCCCGAGCAGCTTCCAATGCCTTTTGAGGGGTGCCCAGGTAGTTGGTAGTCACACTGAAATCCTCGACAAAGTTATCAATAAAAAAGTGCTCTTGTCCACCGTGAAATGTCTGTGTTTTGCTATCCCAGGTGTTTTTCACAGCACTGTTTTCATTTGTTTGGCAGTTCATTGTGTTAAAAGAAAGAAGAAAGGATAAGAAAGGGAAAAAGGGAAAAAGAGAAGAAAGAATGAGGCTGTTGTTGTTGTTTTTCTTTTTTTTCTCTTTTTTTTTTCTCTTTTCGATATTTGTAGAATAGGTATCCTCTTGTTATTCACTCGTTCAGCGGAGACAAGGGTTTTAAGGTGTAACAAAAAAAAACTCCCCATTTTCATCATGGCAGTGGGGTTTGACTTTATGCTACAATGAAACATCAATAGAAACAAAAACAAAAACAAAGCACACACTTTTTTTTGTTTAAAAATAAACAAGTAAAAACAAGATAGAAAGCAGAGGCATTATTTGAGTACAAAAACAACACCAAAAGAATCTCGATCATTTGGTAAGACTATTTCTTATGGATGTCGTAGCAATAATATTTGACAAGTCCTTGGTAGTTTTTCACGTGCCATTCGAAGCATTCAACGACACTGACCCCAGCCTAACTCGCTATTGTATATTTCAGTAGGAGTTATTGGTAGAAAAGTCTATCCATGTCAATAAGCCTATGACTATTTCTCTGTTTCTTTTGCCTTTAAAACAGCAACAGCAATAGCAATAGCAGTCATAATACACACATCTTTCCCGGTCTATTCTGTTGAGGATCTCTTATTTATTCTAAACAGAGCTCTGCTTATAATCCCTTGTTATAATAAAGTGTCTTGATAACATTTCCTTCCTTATCTTTCAATTGATGGAACTCCTCCTCCATAGCATGTGTCTGCAATTCTCCTCTTTGTGGGAAGACAGCAATAGCCGCAGGAAGCGCTGTCATAAGAGAGAGAGTAATAAGACCTATACAATAGAATAAATACAGACAAAAATTCCTACATCTCCAATAAGAACACATACCAAATTGAAGAGGGAGAACAACACGAGGATTTCCTTGGACAAATTTTGTCTTTTGAAGTTGGCCCAACAGAAGAGGAGGAATGATCAAGACAGGTGCATTTGTCAATAAGCGTGAAATAGCCACCTAAAGAGTAGAGTTGGAATAAATACACTAGGATTCCTTTTTGTTGCTGTTGCTGTTGCCGTTGTTACTGTTGTTGTTGTTTTACCTGGGACACTGCTGCTACTCCTGCTGTTTTGGATTTGCCAACGGATTCTCCCTCAGCAGTATACACATCAATACCGTTTCTAAGCACACACACATTGATAGATGTTGATTTAGTCTATCTATTTAATAGACTGCCCTCATACCTAATCTCTTTTCCTCTCATTAAGAATACATTGACTGTGCCTGCTGCCGCTACTGCTGTAAATGGCACCAATTTGATCATAAGAGACTTGACTGCAGGAGATACTTTGAGTCTAGGCACTGCTTGGGATAACCCTACAGCAAGAGCACACGATGTTGTGACAGCAGAAACATAGGCCACTGTACATCCAATGATAGTGTAATGAGAATCCCCTTTCTATATGGGAAGAGAACTGCTTACCTGCTGTCTCCCGCATACTCATGGGGGTTGTCTTATTAGCATTGGCTGAATTAAATGCAACATTGACACTTTGATTTGCCCATTGCCAAAACAGGATGCTCTTGATCTAACATCCCATGCATAGATCAATACACTATATTATTCATTATTTTATTAAGAGTGCTTACCGATGGATTTGGCATGAGCATACCTGCCACAAGTACCATATTGGTAGGTACAAAGCATGACATACGGAAGGGAAGAAAGATAGCTTCACCTGTGTCGGGATGCAGTGTAGAATCCACGACTATGAATAGAGAATAGACAATTTACGGATGGATCAATGATCAATGATCAATCATAAGAGTCATGGTCATAGTCATAGTAACAGTAGTCATAGTAACAGTAGTCATAGTAACAGTAGTCATAGTAACAGTAGTCATAGTAATAAATAAGCAACATTCGAAACAAGACACCCATTCAATTACTCTTTTTGGCTTTCCATAGACGTGCTGGATCCACATCTGCAGACGGTGTCTTTTTATAGTCTGCTAACAAGTGCTTGGCATTCTGCAACTGTGTGTGAGAAGCAAACAAAGTTCTAAAATTGATTCAGTTGGATAAGATACAACAGAACTCTCCACCAATGTCATCTTTCTCTTCATGTTCTTCTACAGTATCTAATTTTTCTTTCTTTTTCTCACCGAGGATCTGTCACATTAATAAAATGTCGAAGTCTTCCCCAATACGTTGACTGTGAAAACTGTGGTTTAGCTATAAAACATTGCACGTCAGCCCATACAACAACACACTACACAACAGCACTCTTCTTGGTCCATACACAAGTCAATAATCTCAAAGGGCATTTTATAGCAGTGTCAATATAGAAACAAGGCAAAAATAAAAATAAAAATAAAATGAACGAGAAAAAGAACAAAAGAAAAAGAAAAAGAAAAAGAAATAAAATAAGCGCGTGTTACACGTAGGAGTGGCTCTCATGGGGAATGTTCTTTACTATTGGAGATATCTGCTGTTTCTTATTGCTTATTGGTAGAAACGCCTTCTTAAATGCTAGGATTCATCTACTAAAGACACTTTCAAGACTTGATAATAGCATTTCTGTATTGAATTTGCTCTTCACTTCCCATGTATGTAATAGATATCTTTTTATATAAATAGAATACAGTAAGAAGGTTATTTAAACACACTCTAGACCAGCAGGACATACCTCTCTGGTAATCTCAATGTCACAGGTATCTTTATGCTCAATTGTATTAGGATGGTTGTTGCCTATGTTTTCTAAAGATAGTCTTTTACATCTGTATGAAATAGAGTGATAGATATTGAATAAACACTTTTATATAAATATTTATCAGTGCTTGCTAAGCCTTTCTTTTGCATGGATCACATTTCAATACCCTATCATGCCCTCACTCTTGTATTTGACAGACCAAATAGCAGAAACATTACTGTTTATATATCTAGCAAGAGTAGTGAGGGGTCTGTTCTTTGCTGATTAGCTATAGATTCCTTAGTCAGAGATTGGTCTCTCATCCAGGACAGTCAGGCAGCCACCTCTATTTTTCAGGAACATTCTCTTTTTACATTCATACAGAAAGCAGTATAAAGGTGATAACAACAAGCAATATCAATGATATATGTACATTTATTAAGTAAACTGAATTTGAAATGATAAAACAATTATAAATGAGAAGCTTATATGTATATGTATATATGTGTGTGTGTGTGTGTGTGTAAGTGGGGTGGATGTGGTTTACAGTGTAGAAATGATAAAAATAATAGACACAGCCTAGCCCGTCTTTTTGTTTTGTTTTGTTCTTCTTTCTAATCATCTCTTATGTTTGTATACACCATAATCTCACACTTCCCCTATCTTCTAGCATTTGGGCCTGCTTCTCTTCTGGCTCATCCTCCAAGAAGTTATCGAAACTATCTTCACCCCAAGAGAAGCCTTCCATAATATCCGACACACCAAGCAGATCAGTGTCCATGCCCACCTCATACCAAGCATTATGTGCCTCTTCCTCACGTATCAATCCAGGTGTCGTATCACGATTAAGAAAGGGAGAATTGTCTGCTGTACCAAATGTCTCGTCCTTGTATCCCTCTTTCAATGCAGAAGAAATAGTAGCAAAGGCCAATGTACAGTGTTTTCCATCTCTCACTACCTCTAATTGCTGTCTCTCATGATCAGATCCTAAAGGAGCTCGTTCTAAAATAGCAGAGACATCCTTAAGGACATCGTTGGCATAGAGCATTGTATTGGTAATCACATCGCCTGGTCCCATGCCTGGTCTCAGCACAGAAGATTGAATTGTCAGAGGATTCACATGAGGCAAAGAAGCTGGTGTTGTAGTGGCCGTGGCTGTAGTGGATACCTGACCAACAAATCTCTGTTGTGGTTGAAGAGAGGGCATCACCGACGTGGATTGAGAAAGCGTCTCTACCATGGAGAGCTCTGACTTGGTTTTGGCTTGTAACAAGTCCAATGGGGATTGTACTTTAACGTTTGCACTTGTATTAGATGTAGGTGCCAATTGAGATACTAATATTTCAGTTGAAACTGGCTGTGGAATGGAATCCATACTGATACCAGGGCTCTTGTTGTTCTGCAATTGCTGGATCTGCTGCTGTGACTGATGAGGAGAGTGTTGCAAAGGGTGCAGGGGATGGACTGCCATAGGAGTCTGTGCTTGCTGTTGAGTCAATACTTGTTGCTGTGCCTGTTGAGCCTTGGCATGAGCCTGCTGTTGAGCAAGAACTTGTTGAGCTTTGGCTTGTGCCTGTGCCTGTGCCTGAGCCTGAGCCTGAGCCTGTGCCTGAGCCTGAGCCTGTGCCTGAGCCTGAGCCTGAGCCTGAGCCTGTGCCTGCTGCTGTTGTTGTTGCTGCTGCTGCTGTTGAGCAAGTGCCTGTGCCTGTGCCTGTGCCTGCTGCTGTTGTTGTTGCTGCTGCTGCTGCTGTTGAGCAAGTGCCTGTGCTTGTGCCTGTGCCTGCTGCTGTTGTTGTTGCTGCTGCTGCTGCTGTTGAGCAAGTGCCTGTGCCTGTGCCTGTGCCTGTGCCTGTGCCTGTGCCTGAGCCTGTGCCTGTGCCTGTGCCTGTGCCTGAGCCTGTGCCTGTGCCTGTGCCTGTGCCTGTGCCTGTGCCTGTGCCTGTGCCTGTGCCTGTGCCTGAGCCTGAGCCTGAGCCTGAGCCTGAGCCTGAGCCTGAGCCTGTGCTTGTTGTTGTTGCTGCTGTTGTTGAGCAAGTGCCTGTGCCTGTGCCTGAGCTTGAGCTTGAGCTTGAGCCTGAGCTTGAGCCTGAGCTTGTTGCTGCTGCTGCTGCTGCTGCTGAGCAAGTGCCTGTGCTTGAGCTTGCTGTTGGGCCTGCTGTTGGGCCTGTGCTTGCTGTTGCGATTGCTGCTGGGTCAATGCCTGCTGTTGCGCGTGCTGTTGCGACTGCTGTTGCGACTGCTGTTGGACTTGTTGGGCCTTGACATGAGCTTGTTGGGCCAATGCCTGCTGTTGAGCCAATACTTGCTGTTGCTGTACTTGAGCTTGCTGTTGCTGAGCTTGTTGCCCTTGCTGTTGAGTCAGTCCCTGCTGCTGCTGCTGCTGTTGTTGTTGTCCCGGCTGTTGTGATAAACCTTCACTTGACTGTCTTGCCAATTGCTGCTTCACAGCCTCAATGCGCTCATTCAACAAAACCTTGATCTGTTGTTGTTGCACAGGTGTCAATACAATTTTTCCTTGAGCAGCTTGTTGCAGGAGCCAACTGCATTGAAGTGCTCTGGGAGGAAGCAAGTTCACAATCTGAGGTGAAAGACCACTTGCAATGGCTGACTGATAGATCATCTGTGTCTGTGCCTGGCGTTGGCTAAGACTCATGCCAGCCTGGGAGGTCACTGTGGCTGCTGCATTGGGAGATACACCCTCAGGTGTATTGGGAGTGGGTTGTTGAGTGAGTTGGGGTTGTTTAACTTCATTTTCTTGAGAGGTAGAACCCTCTGTAGAAGAAGGACGGGTAAGATCCACTACAGCATAGTGAGAGGGAACTGTGGCAGAAGACAGGGGTGTTGTGGCAGAGGCAGCAGGACTAGAGCCGGATTCCTTATCAGAGGTATTTCTGCGCTGTTGGGGCTTTGTAAGTGATTGTCCACTGGATCTTCTTTGTTTCTTAGTGGTGGGTAGTTTGAGATCAATACTACCACGCTTGATGCCTAATGCGTTGGAGTTCTTTGCAGGAATCAATGGACTAGAACCAGCTTGTGAGTGTGAGTCAGCGTGTGAGTGCTGAGCTTGCTGTTGCTGCTGTTGAGCAATTGCTTGAGCCTGAGCAAGAGCCTGAGCCTGAGCCTGCTGTTGAGCAAGAACTTGTTGAGCTTTGGCTTGTGCCTGAGCCTGAGCCTGAGCCTGAGCCTGAGCCTGCTGCTGTTGTTGTTGCTGCTGCTGCTGCTGTTGAGCAAGTGCCTGAGCCTGAGCCTGTGCTTGTGCCTGTGCCTGTGCCTGAGCCTGAGCCTGAGCCTGAGCCTGAGCCTGAGCCTGAGCCTGTGCTTGTGCCTGAGCCTGTGATTGTGCTTGTGCTTGAGCTTGCTGCTGCTGTTGCTGCTGCTGTTGCTGTTGCTGTTGCTGTTGCTGTTGCTGTTGCTGTTGCTGTTGCTGTTGCTGTTGAGCAAGTGCCTGAGCCTGAGCTTGAGCTTGAGCTTGTTGTTGCTGTACAAGCATACGAGCATGAGCTTGTTGCTGGACCAACTGTTGAGCATGAGCTTGTTGGACTTGTTGAGCTAATTGCTGTGCCTGCACTTGATTCTGTGCTTGTTGAACTTGAGATTTTCCTTGTGGAGGAGTACCAGCATTAAACACTTGATTCTGTGCTGCCATAGGAGATTGCATTTGCTGTTGCTGCTGTTGTTGCTGCTGTTGTTGTTGCTGCTGTTGTTGCACATGCAATGGGTGCAGTCCCAACCCAACCTGTGGTTGCTGCTGTCCATTCTGCTGAGGAGCAGGAATTCCTTGTGTTTGCACTCCAGAAAGTCCTGGCTGCAATGCTGTTCCATTCATTTGAGTCTGTTGCTGTTGAATCAGTTGTTGCTGTTGCTGATTTGCTGCACCCACAGCATTTCTGACCCATGTAAAGTACCCACTGAACTGATCCTTTAACTTTTGTAAGTTCTCTAGTGTAATGACAAACTTATTCTGAGGAAGAAGATTGAGTTGGTCCTCAAACATGTATTTCATCAAAATAAGTCTTCGGGTGGCTTCCATATTGGAGGTCATGGCAAGGAATACAGGAAGAAGATTGTCGATCTTGTCGTACATTGGCTTTGTTTGGGCTACTTGCTCATGAATAGCTATTTTTTCTTGTTCGGAGATTCCTTCCAAGAGAGTGGTGCGTCCTAACAATAATAAATAGGTCAGTATAAAGAGAACCCATTTGGTTTATATTACCTCTGTTGTTACGAATCCCTTCATCAATCTGACGCACCAATTCAGCTGCGTTGTTACGCTGTTGATTTGATACTACAGTGCCTCTCATGGTGGCAGGGGTCTGCTGTCCAACCAACAGAGCAGGATTAGCCAAGGCCTGTGCTTGTGTTTGAGCAGAGACAGGAGTCTGTTGCTGCTGTTGCTGTTGCTGTTGCTGTTGCTGTTGCTGTTGCTGTTGCTGTTGCTGCTGCTGCTGCTGTTGTTGTTGTTGTTGTTGTTGTTGTTGTTGTTGTTGCTGCTGTGCTTGGAGGTGCTGCATAATCAGCTCACGGTTAGGCAATTGCTGTCCTGGAGCTTGTCCTTTTGCCAACGCAATAGCTTGCTGTTGTGCTTGTGCTTGCTGTTGAGCCTGAGCCTGAGCCTGAGCCTGAGCCTGAGCTTGTTGTGCTTGTGGCTGTGCTTGTTGCTGTGCTTGTTGCTGTTGTGGCTGTTGTGGCTGTTGTGGCTGTTGTGGCTGTTGTGGCTGTTGTTGTTGTTGTTGTTGTTGTTGTTGTTGTTGTTGTTGTTGTTGTTGTTGTTGTTGTTGTTGTGTTTGCTGTGGCTGTGCTTGTGGCTGTGGCTGTGGCTGCACCTGCTGCTTTTGTTGAGCATTTACAGGAAGAGGAGTGGCACCAGGAGGCATTGTCACTGAATTGACGGCGGGATTTCCAGGATAGCTATTGGCCTGCATGGATGGGGCAGAAGCTGGGAAGCTTAATCCTGGTGGTCTGAAATTCGCATTCTGCATTGCTGTTCCGTTGGTCTTGTTCTGCATAGCAGTTGATAGATTCATGTTCATCAGTTGTTGCTGTGTTAATCCCATAGCCGCCAAGGTAGCATTGTTGGCAGGAAATCCTTGTGTGCCTGCCTGCTGTAGTGGGTTCTGAGTCTGTCCTTGCGTTTGCTGTGATTGATGGATGGCCGCTAACTGACGAGCAACAAACATTTGGAACTGGCGAGGAGACAATGGAAGGCCAGGGGGATTCATATTGCCATTTCCACTACCGTTGCTTAGACCCTGGAGAAGACCCGATGGAATGGACTGGCTTGTTTGGTTTGTCATTGCTTGTGAGGTTTGTCCAGTAGCAGAGGCAGCAGTTCTTTGAAGAGCAAGCATTTGTGCGTGTTGCTGCTGCTGCTGTTGTTGTTGAGCTTGGGGTTGCTGCTGCTGCTGCTGTTGTGGTTGAGGAGTTTGTTGACCTGGTTGTGGCTTCATCTGCTGTTGAGCAGGCGGTTGAGGGGAGGGTTGCTGTGGCTGCTGTTGAGGACGAGAAAGCATGGCTTGCTGATAAACATTAGGTCGCAGTTGATTTTGCCCAGCAATGACTGGCTGTTGGTTGGAATTTAAAGGAGAAGCTAGCATTTGCAATTGCTGCTGTACCTGAGCTTGTGCCTGCTGTTGAGACTGCTGTGCCTGTGGTGGTGGTGGTACTTGTTGTGATTGCTGTGCCTGTGGTGGTGGTGGCTGCACTTTTTGTGCCTGTGGTGGCTGTGGTTGTGCCTGTACCTGCTGCTGGTGTGGCTGTGGTTGTGCCTGCTGCTGTGCTTGAGGTGATCCTGTTTGCTGATGTTGTAGCGGAGATATTTGCTGGGACATTCCTAAACCACTCATCGTAGGCTGCAACGGACTTCCTTCCCCTACAATAGCAGATGGACTCCCAGTGGTACCCGTATGATTCTGGTTTTGCATGGAGATTTGGCATTTTATCTGGTGCAATTTCCGTGCATAGGCTAATATGTATTGGTTCTGTTGAAGAGAAGAAGAGAGTGTGTGTGTGGTTGGAGTTGAAAGAACAGCAACAGGAACAGCACAAATAACAATAGAAGACGCATTAGAAATTCTGCTGTACACATCTGATGATCTGGCACATAAGCTTCTCCTATGCTGATGAACCCTTTCTACTTTCTACTTTTGTCTCTTCTCTCTTGTGTCTCTGGTGTAAATAGGGAATGCAGTCTTACCTTGCTAGTGCTTCTAGAATAGAGGGTGGCTTCAAAATTGCCTGATGCCTGGTAGATATCGCTGTCAGTAGTAGAAAGAGAAAGGTGCCGAAGTGCCTGTCCACTAGAAAGGAAAGAAGGTATGTATGAGTCTTGGTAGAAAGAGAAAAGAAAAAGGGGGACTCCACTCGCCAACCTACAGTCTAGCTACAAAGTGGGCTCTCTCTTCCGTTGTCATATCCTCACGCCAGTTTGGATTGGGTTGTGTTTCGTTCTGTAGGCTAAGGGCATTGTTACCCACAGGCTGGCCATTCGGACCATTAAGATTCTGCATTGGAATACAGCGGGTTTTGCTTGGAAGGTAAGTGGAGTGTCTCTATCAGTTGCTGTACAAACAAGAGTCTCTTTCTCTTTCTTTGTTTTGTTTTGTTTTTCTTTCTTTCTGTTTTACTAGGAAGAGAAGAGAAAGAGGCGTGCTTTGTGGTCTTTTGTAGGCGTCTGTTTTCCTGCTTATTACCAGGAAATAAACAGTCAAGAAGAAAAGAGAAGAAAAGAGAAAAGGGCTTTTTTTTCTTTTTTTTTTCCTTTTCTTTTTTTGTTTTGTTTTCCTATAGTGAAGAGTCTTCCAAAGTAGTAGAAACAGAAAAAACAAAAAACAAAAACAAAAACAAAAAAAACAAAAACAAAAAACAAAAAAAAACAAAAAAGAGAAAGAAAAGGAAAGAAAAGAGAGAAATTAGAAACAGTGAACAGATGAGAACAAAGGGAAAAAAAAAAAAAAAGAACAAGGCAGCAGAAAAGGAGATTCAAATGAGAACCCATTTACGATGCCGCGTCACATTCAGCGTGACTTACCCCTCCTTTCCATTCATGTGGTACACCATAAAAAGTAACCTGACATGGCATTTGTCTTTTGTTACTATTGGATTTTATTACTGGTCAAAAGGCACTTTTTATACTGTGACTCTGTCCAGCAGAGGTGCTTTGGTCTCTCCCTCTTCTTCTGGGCAGAAGACCAATGAAGCGAGGCATTGGACGACTATCAAGATCAGAGCTCACATTGATGGAGGCCTGGAGAGACTCGACCCATAGAACATGTTCGTCGTGGAGGAGTGTCCGGATTAGCATTTGTGGTCCGCAGTGTGTTCTTAGTCGGAATACATGACGGTGCTTTATATAGTCAAGAGCCACACTGGCCTCAGCTGAATGCATTGTATAGCTCCATAAGGGCTTCGTAGGAACCGTGGGCTCTGATGTGTAGGCTTTCAAGGTGGTTTCCCACAGGACAAGGTAGAGTCTTCTATGGAATGAGCAGGAGCAGGTGAGTCTATTGTTCTCTTATGGGTGGATTGGGTTGTTTATAAACACAGGCGGGTGTCACTTACTTCCAAGAGCGATCCTTTGCTATGACATTAGGATGCTCCATTTCACGCTTCACAATCCCATAGCCCATCTTGTGGACAGTGCACTCGTACTCTGGCAGACTCTCTCTTCCCTCCTCCTCCCTTGGTTCTATATTTCTCTGGAGAAGATAAGCAGGTAGAGTGGATGTCCATGCATGGCTGGGATCATCATAATGGGGTGGCTGTACTACACAGGGAGTAGGGCCTTGATCGGATAGAGTGGTGAAGGAGTGGGTGGAGTAGAACCTTAATTTACATGCACTGTTCTTTTTATACTTGTAGCGCTGCCATAATAGATCTAATGGGATGTCAGTGGGATGTCAGTGGGATGTCAGTGGGATGTTTAGGACAAAGGCACAATCCACCATGGGAAGAGCCATCCCAGCCACCCATTACCAAGTCGGTGGGATTGAAACATGGAATTCTTCTGTTGGTGCAGGGTGAAAATGCTCAGGAATGGGTACAAAACAACAGGAAAAATGGCTTGTTGTTGCTAGGGAAAATACAAGAAAGTGGGAGACTATAGGTTATAAGCTATATATTTATATCTATTTTATATATAAAAATAAAAATAAAAATAAAAAAGAAAGGCAAAGAAAAGAGTGTTTGTTTTATTCTATTTCTTTATTCTATTTCCTATTACTTATTCTGTCCATTAAAACCCTATTCATTTCCTGTTCACTATTCCTTCTGCTCTTGTTCTTACTCCTCAGAGACAGTATTGCATTTCCATGACAACAGCCTTAAAAGGAAACCTGCTGCTATTTATTCCTTATTTTAACTTTCTTATCCTTCCCTTGCAAGTAATGTAAGCATAAACACTAATGTGGGTCCTACATCCGCAGATCATAACATAGTATAGAAGAGCATAGAATTCAATCCACTGGTGAGGGACAGCTAGAGAATGAATCCATGCCAAAGAACTCAATCAAAACCATTTCATTCTGTCTGTATCTCCTATTTCTTCCATTGGGTTGTACTGATCCATATTTACAGAATAACCTATACTGTATCTCCAGGTGTGTCTTTATGTCCATTCCCTGGTCCTACGTAGGACTAAAAAAGGAGATGGAGATGTCCAATGTTTGGTGGAAAGTGTAATAATAGTTTCATTCAGGACGAAAGATTGTATTTCATGAAACAATAGTTCATCATGGCCATACCCTACAGAGACTACAGTGTCCCCAATGTCCAAAGGTTGGGATACTTTAAAGGTAGAGGGTGTTTGATGATGTATTAGGTGAATGATGGGAGGTGTTTTGTGGGTGCTATCTATTCTCTATAGAATAAGTAATAAGTAGTAAGTGCTCTCTACTATCTATTCTCTACTATCTATTCTCTACTATCTATTCTCTACTATCTATTCTCTACTATCTATTCTCTACTATCTATTCTCTACTATCTATTCTCTACTATCTATTCTCTACTATCTATTCTCTACTATCTATTCTCTACTATCTATTCTCTACTATCTATTCTCTACTATCTATTCTCTACTATCTATTCTCTACTATCTATTCTATACTATCTATTCTATACTATCTATTCTATACTACTCTTGCCACCCATGGATAGAGCGGGCTGATCCACTCTAGAGACAAAAAGGAAAATAACAAAGTAGATAAACAGAGAAAAGTCTCCTGGATTGCATTTAAGAAATCACATGCCAACCTGATGATGAACAGACCACCTTGCACACAACTTGTTTCTCTCTCTCTCTTATTGTCTTATTGTCTTATTGTCTTATTGTCTTTTCTTTCATAGACTTTAATAGGTAGATTAGGTATATACAGATAACTACAGGTACATCTAGTCTTGATGATGAGTAGAGCTCTACTCATGGCTCTACTCATAGCTCTACTCATAATTATAAACATAGCTCGACTCATAGATTTATACACACAGAATCGGTACTATAGAACAAGACCAACAGCGACATCTTGTTTGTTATATCAAATATTAAGATTCAATGAGCAATCTTTAGTATTTAACTTGCCTAATAACAGTATAATTATATTTTACAACTCCATCCTATTTGACACTCATCTTTCATGGGTTTATAAATAGTCTTCTTTCAATTGCTACAACTCCTTGGACTCCGACTCCGAGGAGGAAAGATCGACATGGAAATGGCATCAACGTGGTTTCTATTAGGGGCCTTAATTGAAGCACTGCCTTTCATGTCTTTTTTTTTTTCTTGCTTGCTTGCTTTTTCTACTATTATGTGAGCTATTGACGGTTCATGTAACCCATGCGTGTGCAGACTGGTTAGAATTCTACTTGAAATAGAATAGAGTTGTGGCCCAAAAGGATATAAAAAAAAAATACCAAGCCTTGTCTTCTCCTCTTTAAAGTGTTACTTATTAAGAAATATAAATCTATGGATGGGTCTAAAGAATCCTAGAATCCAAGTAGAGTGAGCGTGGTGTGCATGTCAAAGAGCAGTGGGATCAACAACCACAGCCACACTCCCAGGAATAAGGATAAAAATGTGTCCATAATTCCTCGGCCAATTCCCAAGGAATAGCCAACAGTCTCTATAGGAACCGACAGTCTCCATGGGAACCAACAGATCTTTATAAACTTACACCAACCCTACCAACTATACACTACACACAACTTGTGTTTTGTTATACATCAATGCTTTTTTTTTCTTTTTTTTTAACCAAAATGTAGGCATGGATAGGAAAGTGGGTGTGTTTATCAAACAAATGAGTTTATTGTTAAGAGATAATACTACAGAAGAGAATGAGGGTGAAAAGTAAAAAAAAAATAGGGAGGGAATAAGAACAAGAACAAGAACACTTTTTTATGGCTCATAAGGGGGATGATGTTGGTAAGCGGGTGGAATGGAATAAGGTCGCTGCTGCTGCTGCTGTTGTTCAGATTGCTTGGTAAGAATCAGCACTCCCAAGAACAAATCACAGTCACGCTTGGATTCTTCAATGCGCACTACATAGAGACAGTCGGGAATGTCGTGGGCTTTGTAGAGTGGAATAAGGTAAAAGTCTTTGACTTTTGTTTTGTTATGGCCCACCACACCATACCTCTGCCGCGAATTGAAGTATTTTAGGAGAGTGTCTGATTGTTTGGTATTCGAGGCTCTGGCTTCTTTGGCTGCTTCTGGGAGAAGGGTGGCAGCTTCAATCTCAAGAAGAATGATTTCTCGGCTGGAAGAATACTGTGTCTGGGATACATAGTTGGTCACTCTTTCTTGTGGTATCCGGCCTTCAATCCACATGGTAGGTGAAAGCACTTCTGCCCACTCTACTGGTGTCAATGGACGGCCTCCCACTTGGCGGGCCATGGCCTCAAATTCAGCAACTTGTGGCATATTGACAC
The DNA here is from genome assembly GCA_025094145.1 of Spinellus fusiger. Classification (NCBI taxonomy): domain Eukaryota; kingdom Fungi; phylum Mucoromycota; class Mucoromycetes; order Mucorales; family Phycomycetaceae; genus Spinellus; species Spinellus fusiger. Next base: position 89,958 of record JALLLS010000095.1, on the reverse strand, counting down.
GACCCTTCCATATACCAGGCAGCTTGGGTGTACTTTCTTCCACAGGTACCTCTTCTTTATCTTCTGTGAGCTGAACACGAACAGTATCTCCATCTTGTGTGCGGCGTGTAGTAATAAATCCTTCATCATCACTGCCAATTTCTAACTGGATGTCTTCATCTCCCAGCATCTTCTCCACATCAAATGTTGATTTCCGCTTCTTTGCTCGGTGGGGGGTTGTCAAGCTGATGCTGGGTCGCTTGTTGCTGTCTTCATGCATGTCTTCTGTGGATACACCAATACGAGCAAGAATGTCATCCAATGGATCATGTCGAGGAGGCAGTGCAGTTGTAGTGAGTGCATTTGCATGGAGTGTATTAGTGGGAGAAGACGTGGCAGAAGCAGTAGTCATATGAAGAGTAGAATGTGTAAGAGAATCAGAAAGAGGGATAGTATTAGCAGTAATATTAGCAGTAGTAAGAGGAGGAGAAGGATGGGCACTATTTTTGCTAATCTCTAGTGAATTGCCCAAGGATTCATTTCCTTCACTGGATTCCTTATTATTTTCATAAGCCATTGTCATGTCTCGGGCAAATGCCTTGGCCTTGACTGACTCATCGCTATACTCATTTTCACCTTTGGGGATCATAATAATGTCGCCTTTATGGGTCTTTTTAATAAAAGGCATGCTTTGAACCTTTAGTACCGAGTTTTTGATACTCTTCTTGCGTAAAGTCTCGGACATTGACTTTAGTTCTGGATTGGCCATGGCTTCGGATGACATTTTAATAAGCTCATCAGGAGTGAGTTCGCCCGTCACTACACGTATTTGGAAGACCTCATTGGCCTTGTCCTTGAGATTGTACAAGAGAGATCTGAATTTCCCCTTGTATCTTTCGCCACAGATAAGAGGTCTGTTGGGGAATGGGTGTGGATCTCCCAATTGAAGGTACATGACCTCTTCAATGGACTGTGCCAATTCTGCTGCCATTTCCTGTACTGGTCTTTGTTTTTTTTGTATGTCTTGAGGATCTGTGACAGTAGTAGGAGTAGTGATGGGAGTGGAAGTGGGAGTGGAATTAATATCCGTTTTAATAGCAGTAGTATAATCATCGCTATTAGAACGGGTGGTTTCGATAGTCATAGCAGTAGCAGTTTCTTCTGTTTTATCAGTCACCAGTTTAGTACTATTATCAGTCTTCATATCAGTAGCAATAGCAGTTATCCCAGCGTCCTTGTCTGTCTCCATATCAGTAGCACTGTCCACCTCCAGTAAGGAAGAGTGATTTACTGTCACCGCCACTGTCATTTCAGTATCGGCATCGATATTGATATCGGTATTCGCACTCATATCAGTGTCTTTCTCTGGCTTTGTAGTGGTACTATCAGCCACAGGAAGTGACACTTCATGCTCAGATATCTCCACAGGAACACTCTTGTCCTCTGTTGTTTCTTCTGTGGGTGAATTGGGCTTGGTGTCTATTGTCTCTTGATCAGACTCTATATCAAAGAGGGTTGGATCATTCTCCAGTGCAGACTCCATAATAGACTTGAGAATCACTGTCATGTTCTTGATGACATTCTTACGGATAGGATTCTCTTCTGTACCTAACCCGGGTGATTGGATATCTAGAATGGGTGAGTTTGGACCACTAGAACTAATGCTAAGACTAATAGAGGGCATCTTTTGATGACCAGGAGAAGGAAGAGGTTTAGGCTTCTCCAGTTCAGTGAGCGGGCCAGACACATGTCTTATGCGTCGGTGGGCCCGTGTGTCATCTGCAGGAGGAGCATAGTCGCTGTCTTTTGGCTCTCTTGTGGCCTGACGCACAGCATCCAGGCGGACACAGATATCGCTGCAGTAGGAATCCACACGCGTTCTATTTAGGCAGGGTGGGTAGATGCATTTGGCTTGGATGGCAGAATAGCGTGCATTGCGTCCAGAGTAGGTCTATCAATAGATATATTCATATTCATATTCATAAGATGCCTCCCTTTGATCTATTCTAATGTAGCCAACCTACCTTTTCAATTGGCTTTCGTTGGAGGTTATGGACTGTACTTGCTGGTAGTGTAATCAATACAGGTGGTGTTGGTGGAGGAGGAGGTGGTGGTGGAGGAGTTGTTGGTTGTGGTGGTAGAGCAATAACCACAGGTGCGGGTAGAGATACAGGGTTCTTTTGGACTGGAATAGAAAAATGAGTGACTCTATATTCTTCTTATGCTATCTCATCCGGCAAGAGAATTATATAATAAACAGAGATAGAAAAAGAAGAGAGAAATCGACAAGAACAGTGTTTATACTCTTCTTGTTATTTGCAATAAGAATTGTATTGGAGTTTATAGAGAAATAGCATAGCTACTTGTGTATATATAAAAGGACGCGTTACTGTTCCCAACCACCTTATAGACTACTGACACACATAATCACTTTTCTTTTACAAGATACCATAACAAAATAATAACAAAATAATAATAACAAAATAATAATAACAAAATAATAATAACAAAATAATAATAACAAAATAATAATAACAATAAAAAATAAAATAAAAAACTCTACCTTTAGCAGTATTGGCATCTTCACATTTCTTACACAGCCAGTCAAGGTCTTCTGCCTCTTCTGGATCAAGATGAACACATTCACAATGATACCTTGATCGTAAACAACTCTATTCCAACACGAATAGACACTTACCATTCTTCACATTGGCCACACTGAACCATTGGATCACCATTGTAAGGTTGTTGACAAATACAATAGAGCTTCTTGGCTCTCTTCTTCTTGGATCCTACCACAGCAACATGCTTTTCTTCTGCCTTTTCTTGTGCTGTAGAACGGCGTCTTCTCAGTCGCGTCACAATAGGACCTTCATCCATATCTATGCCTGTTGTTGGGTCTATGCCTGTGGTTATGCTGTTGGTGGTGCTGTTGGTGGTGGTGGTGGTTGTATCTGTGTTGATGTCTGTCATTGTATTGATGTATGTGCCGATGTCTGTATCTACACCTGTGTTTGTATCTATGTTTGTATCTGTAGTGGGTGGTGGGTCTATCTGTGCCAAATCAGCCAAGGAAATAGTACCGACACTCTTTTCATTGGTAGATGCCTCCTGTGTTTGTAAAGGTGTGTGTGAGAGAAGAGACACTGGTTTTTTGGGTTCTGAGTCACTCGTTGTCTCAGAATGCATAAGAAAGTGAGGTGGGATAAAGTGAAGGATCTCTGCTATAGTGACTGGTGCAGGAAGAGTGACTGGTAGTTCCTGTGGTAACTGCTGTAGTAGCTGCTGTGGTGGCTCCTGTGGTGGCTCTTGTGGTGTTGCTTGTTGTCTCTCCTGTGGTGGCTGTTGTGGTGGCTGTTGTGGTAGCTCTTGCAATGTTTTTTGTAGTGCATCCGCAGTGTGAAAATCCATTGGAGGAAGTAGGACTGTTTCTATTACTGCCCCTAGTGTTGGTTCCTCTGTAGATTGTTGTTCATGAGGACCAGGCAGGTCGAAATACTCGTCAAAGCTATGTGTGTCCATAGCACACGTCTGATAGATAGATATAAAAAAGAAAAGAATGAGTTACTCACAAAAGCTGTTGTTTATACCCCTTAATAACAGTCACATTTCACACGATTAGGATTTTTTCTTGTTTTGCCTCTCTTTCTCTTCACAGTGCTTATCCTCTACTCTTCTATTCTTCTATTGTTACCCCCTCCTTGTCATGTCATCCACCACGACCAACATCACAGCCGCACCTATAAAGACACTCAAGGTATTCAATACACTCGAGGCCACTTGCTTATCCTTGACCAACTGGCACTTCCTCATGAGACACTGTATGAGCGTATTCTTACTGTGCAAGACGGCCACAGTGCCATTAAAACCATGAAGACGCGTGGTGCACCTGCTATTGCTATTGTAGCTGCTCTCTCATTAGCTGTTCATGTCACTAGCAAACACACACAAGCAGAGTTCGAAACAACACAACAGGCAACTGAGTTTCTATTGACGTCGCTTGAATACTTGAAGACGTCGCGTCCTACTGCAGTCAACCTATTTGATGCTGCTGACAAACTATCCCTTCTTATTAACACCACGGCAACCACCGCCACTGCCCCTGAACAAGTAGTAGAAGCTTATGTCACTGCTGCTGAGAAGATGTTAGTGGATGACGTACAGGACAATAAGAATATTGGTCAGTATGGGGCTGCCTATATTCTCGAACACTGCCGACAGAAGGATGCCCTGAGTGTGCTTACTCACTGCAATACCGGGTGAGTCTTTTGGACCTTGTTTTCTTTTTTTCTTTTCTTTCTTTATTTCTGTCGGTGTGTTCATGAAACTCATCTACAGACAATAGATCATTAGCCACAGCTGGCTGGGGTACTGCCTTGGGAATTGTCCGCCACTTACACCAGAACAGCCACCTTCAACACGCCTACTGCACAGAAACAAGACCCTATAACCAAGGATCTCGATTAACTGCATACGAACTTGTGTATGAGAATATACCCGCTACTCTGATCTGTGACTCCATGGCCTCTGCTCTTCTCCAGCAAAACCCTACTGTCCAGGCCATTATTGTTGGTGCTGACAGAGTAGCTGCTAATGGAGACACTGCCAACAAGATCGGCACTTACCAACTGGCCATTACTGCCAAACACCACGGGATTCTTTTTATTGTCGCTGCTCCTACCACCTCTATTGACCTCAATACAAAGAGTGGCAAGGACATTGAGATTGAACAGCGTCCTTCTGAGGAACTTGTGACTACGAGTGGACTGGTGGTGGGAGGGGATGCAACAGCCACTATTCGTACAGCAGCACAAAACATTGGTGTATGGAATCCTAGTTTTGATGTGACGCCCAGCCACCTAATCTCTGCTATTGTGACTGAACGAGGAGTGGTTGTCAAAGAAGAAGGACAGACTGAGTTTAACATGCGTCAATACCAATAAACAATACAGTGTGTTCTTTTGTGGTTTATTGTTTATTATTCATCATGAAGAGAAAGAGAAAGAAAGAGCGAGAAAGAAAGAGAAAAGAAAGAAAGAGTGTGCTTAACGAAGACGACGGGCTTCACGCTCAGACTCCAACAAGCACAAAATGTCGTTTTCATGGACAGGGCCTTTGACGTTACGGATAATGCTACGGTTGGTATCATCCATGAACTCAACACGGACCTGAGTCACACTACCACGGGAGCCAGTACGGCCGAGGACTTTGATCACTCTGGCAAGCTTAACGGGTGTCTTTGAGTTGTCCTAAGGCGGGATGAGTTGGATGCTGGGAGATGCATAATACTGTAAGATATGGACTGTTTTTATATTACCATTAGGTGGGATGGATGGTTGAAAGGAGAGATCTTTTCTTGGATGCGCGGGCTTTGGTGGACAAGTAGCTTTCTATCCCCTTCGCTCTCTCTCTCTCTCTCTCCTCCTCCTCCTCCTTCTCCGAGACAGGAAGGGACCGCAACGCGGAGAATGAATTTATTAGAAATGATCGATACTGCTATCAATGTCCACCAAGTCTTCCATGATTTTGGCTACAGTAGTTCCTATCTGTTTTGTCATTTCCTTTTGTTGGTGGATAGAAAGACCAGCAAAACCAAATACGAGGTCTCCGTCTAAAATGGCCTTTGTACGATTGGAAGCCATGCGCTGCTTGGGGCCTTTGATCAGTCGAAATGCTCTTGGGTTGAGTCCTGCCACATGTTGGAGTCCATTGACCAATTGTCCGTAGAGAGTGTTGAGTCGCTTGAATGTCTTTTCAGGAATAGGAGATACAACCGAAATACTACCACTGAAGGAGCCTAAAATTCACAAGAACATGAATTCCCATGTCAATGAAAAAGAAAGAAGAGAACTCACCACACAAACAGTACTGCCTCCGACTGTAGTCCAATCCCTTTTCTGTACGTGCAATCTGTGGAAGACGCACCATTGTTTTGACCTGTGCTCCCACATGGAAATCACCGCGACGCATGAGTTTTTGACCAGCAAAGGACTGGAGATCTAGTCTCAAAATAAGTGGGATGTGCTGGTGAGAAGGACTTACTAAAGGGTGCATATTGGTAAATATCCAGGTTATCATCTGTATCGCCCACCAACAAGAACAGGGACTTGTCATCAATAATAAAGTTCACAGAAGCCACCTCAAAGGATTGGTAGTCCTTTCCCAACAGTACTAGTTTGGCAGGTTCAAGCTGGAATCCAAGAAACCACACTGACTTTTGAGCATCTCCCAAGAGAATGAAGTTTTTGATAGAACATAGACTGGTGACATAGATTTGCACATCAATAAACGCAACGCCTACTAGACTCTCGTTGTCCTCAAAACTCCATATAATCACCTAATAAGAGATCGTAAGCCAAGACAACCCCATAGACACTCACTTACTTTGGATCCAATACAAGACACTAGATGACCACTGACATCGCACATGGCTGTCACTGCACCCTTCACATCCTCAGTGTGCAGGTGTTTGTAGCGGTGGTTGGTTTGTGGATTGTTGGGTTCAGGCACCACTTCAATAATATCAAAGATATAGATCTGTTGCTGATGAGTCTCCTTATACTATAGCAACACAGGCAGCCTACTTACAGATCCACGCATTGCAGTATCTTCTCCTCGAAGATATCCTGTGCCTACTGTCATGAAATGCTTTCTTCCTGTGCTTGTTTGTTTGGACTCAAGAGCCACACATTGGAGTGAGAATCCCTGTTCATACTCTTCAAACTCAATTCTATCCACTGTCTCCCAAGTGACAGGCGATACCATCAGCAAGGAATACCGATCTACCAAGGGAAGGAACTCGCCAGGCCCACGAGTGTCCTCTTCTCCTCCACCATCTACGGGCACACCTTCTTCATTGATGAGACGAACAGAGGTGGGAGTAGAAACAAGCACAGCATACACCCGCATTGAAGGGTCGTACTGGATCTTATGAGCAGTCTGTCCCAAGGGCACCTTTTGCATGACCCAGTCCATGTCATAGGTAGCATTTTCCACAGGCAGACTGCATAAACGAATGGTGGACTGTAAGGAGGGGAGGTTTTAATAGATGAGACATAAACACTCGTTCACTTACCTCTGCATCCACAGTAATAAATCCATGCTTCAGATTTACATTGTGGAATTGAGTGAATCCTACAACAGGCTGGTCTGACTTCATAGGGTGGACACGAACGAAGCTTTTGCAGGAACACATAAGCCAAGCAGGTTGTGGGCCAGCAACAAAGACACCAGCATAGCCAGCGACATCATTGAATGGAATTAATTGACGATGGCGGTTTGAATATTGTTGGTGTTGTGATGGCTGTGATAGCTGTGATGGCTGTGATGGTTGTGATGGTTGTGATGGTTGTGATGGTTGTGATGGCTGTGATGGTTGTGATGGCTTTGATGGCTTTGATGGCTTTGATGGCTTTGATGGCTTTGATGGCTTTGATGGCTTTGATGGTTGTGATGGCTGTGATGGCTGTGAGGTGGTCTGTGCGTCTTTGTCTGGTGTGTCTTCAAAAGTATGAAGAGTATCGTCTTCCTTTTTTACTGGTGGTTCTTCACTTGTAGCATGACGCGATACATAGTCGTGGTGGACACGAGAGAACCGCAGAGCCAGTCGATCTCCTTTAGAGGGAGTTGCTTCATTTGTTTCTTGTGGAGGAACATAAGCAAATGCCTTGTAGATGACAATATCATTGGATCCAGTGCGTGCCTAAGCAAGGCGTGTTGAATGGACAAGAACGTAGACTCGCTCTCTCTCTCGCTCTCTCTCTCTCTCTGCCAAACCTACCACCAAGTGAGGATCCTTGCCTTCTTTACCAATATTAGCAATAATAAGCTCTTTAACAGTGCCTGCTTCTTTCTCATTATGATTTGAAGTGTGGACTGTGGTTGGATCTTGTGAAGCATCTGTAATGAGACTAGGAAGAACATCAAACTGAGGAAAATTAAAGCACTCTTTGAAGTCTGGGAGGCTGTGGAGTTGTAGTGTGCCTCCTACAGTATAGATTAAACACCAAAAGCTCATCATGGCTACTTGTTCCAGTCCTCCTTTTACGCTCACATTGATCTCATCTACTTGTTCTGTCGCCACTGTAGTGTAGCTCACACCAGGATTGCTCTCTCCATACAAGATAGCTTCATCATCTTCTTCCTCCTCTTCCATACTGTCCTTGGAAAGAGCTTCCGTCATCACCTCATCTTCTGGTTCTATTCTCACTTGGCTCGTAGTGGGTTCTACAGAATCTCCGTATAAATCAAGATCAATGTCATCGAATTCAACATGGACAGGTGGCACGTAGGTCTTTTTGATAGTGTCTGGATGAGCAGGGTCCTGTGCCTTTCTCTTTCCCCCCACATCAGATCGTCTGGATTTCTTGGCTGCCATGGACAACTTTTCAGACACAGAAGCAAACACACTCGATGTATCCGCAAACACATTGGCTATCAAGACAGACTTGTTCTATCAAGAAGAATGAGTCTGTGTACTATGGAAGAACAATAACAACAGCAATAACAATAGAAAAAGAAAAAGAGAGAGAGAAAAGGAAGGAGACAAGAGTAGCTTTACATTCATCGTGGAGGGAACTGGAATAGGAACAATGTCTTTTGTTTCTGCATCACCTCTGAATGCCACCACTGTTTGGTTCTCCAGCGTCAACAGAATATAAGGATCGTGGATACTTGCGTCAGTGATCCTTGATTCCTTGACAGAGACTGTCTGTACCAGTGTGCCATCTAAACTCCCCCCGTCTTCAGTGTCAATAAAGAATGGACACCCTCTTGGGACACCTTTTCAGGACAACTTACTTGGAGAAAGAAGCATCACACCATGGGTATAAACCTGGACAATCCGTGTATGATCAAACAACGTGCTTACAGCTACGGTAGGACCCGTAGTATAAAAGTGACTCCCTTCCAACTCACACAACTCATCTCCTGCTGCCAATACCTATGCCACACCATTTATTATAACATGTTGTGTCTTTCCATCGTCTTACAAGTGTGCTCGTGGATTTACTGATGAACAAGAATTTATCAAATGCGTCTTTAAATCCATCATCCGAGGCCACAGCTGCCCAATGGCCATTGTCCATGGTTAGCTCGGGTGCCAATGTACTTTGTGTATGTTGGTTGCCTCCCACTTGGACTCCTTCAAAATAGTGTTCTCTTCGACATTTAATAGACCACATGGCCTGACAATCCGACTGACTGAAGGAAAAGGTTGTCTCTGGACGGACATGGCGCTAAGAGAAGAGAAGAGATGAGATGAGATGAGATGAGATGAAGCCCGACACTTGGAGAGACCTATCTAGGCTAGCTAACATACCTGGAATACACACAAGGCTCCATTCTTGCCATAGCCAGAACAACTCACAAGCTCCAAGTCAGGAAACGCACCCGTTTTATCGGTGAGATCAGACACAGACTATTTAAACATTAGAGAATGAAGACACTTGCCGATATCGTCTCATCTTTGCTAGATAGAAAGAAAATAGATATCTATGGTGGTGGGTGGCTTACATCTTTATTCTCCATGTCGCCTACTGCTAAATCTACCATGGGGCCTGTGTTCAGCAAGGCATCACATACACTAAAGGTCCAGTCGATATCTACACGTTCGTTGTATGCATCAGTCTCTTGTGTCTGTCTGTCTGTCTGTCTATCTACAAAATAGAAGAAGAGGAAAAGAAAAAAGAAAGAAAGAAAGAGGGCATCTCCTTGCTAATAGACGAGCATACCAATGACAATCTCTCCTCCTCTCTTCTCCTCTTTTCTTCCCCTCCCATCTCTTTACTTACCTGATGTCTTTCCAACTTCACTGCCATGCTTCCATTTGATCAACAATGAATCCCCCACACGGCTTCCAAGGAAGAAAAACTCGCCATCCTTCACACTCGTAATGCACGTAGGAATACAGGCCATAGGAGACCGCTCTCCCTGCTGCATTTCCAGTGGCGGTGGATGGTGGAGGGTTGTCATGGCCATGCCCACGACTTTATTGCCGTCCATGTTCATCTGCACACTCACCCAATCGCCATTCTGAAGAAACAGCAGACACCGGTGTCCTCCCATTGACAAGGCCTTGGCACCATCCAACATAAGATTCTGTTCTATTAATGCAGAATCATAGATCATCCCAGGGAATTCGGTTGTTTTTCGGGTGTAGCCATTGACAGCTACACCTACACCAGGAGATCCTTGGGACACGTGCAGAAGAGCATTGGAGGCAATTACAAGAAGACCATCGACGGGCTTGGGCATGGCCACCAGACTACGGCAGTCGTAAGGAAGATGGTCGAGAGAGTAGATGATAGGGTAGGCCTTGGCGGATAAGTCAAGAGAGATGACGACAATAGAGACAGTGTCTTTGGTAGTGACCAGTCGTCTGTAGGAGGTGATTCAGTTAGAAGATCCTGCTTCTTCCCTCCCTCCCCTTTTCTTTTTTTTCTTTTTTTTCTTCTTCTATTGTGAAAGAGTCTTTTATGAACTTACCCAGTCCATGTCTGTTCCGTCTGAAATAGAATGGCAAGCGTGGGTTCATAATAGCCAGAAAGAAAGGTCATATCAATGACATTTCGAATACGAGGATCCACTTTCTCCAAGTCAATGACAAAACTAGGTGAGTAGGGCCATTTTCTATTGAAACATCCATGGCCTTGGTGTTAATGTATCGTCCTCTTTCTCCTGACCACAACAGAGGGGTCTTCTTACTGTGATTGTTCTTCTTCCTCTTGATCCATTGCCTGTGATGCAGTAGGATTAAACCCTTCTGACTGGCAGAATGGCAATACGGCCAATTTGTTATCATAGAAATTGAGCAGAGCACAGCGTTGTTGGGGATCCACGTGAAGAGCAGGAGGATAAGGGTTTGTCAAGAATTCTTTCTATAAAGAAATGGTTATCATGAGGTGGATGCTTTCTGTGTGTATGTGTGCATGTGTGTATTCTCTTTCATTCATTCATTCATTCATTCATGCAAGCCAACCAACACCAGCCATGCTATATACTATAGTATAGAATACCTTCATCTCATCTCTTTCGTAGTAGTGAATGGATACTGTCACAATTGCATGTGTTTCTGGAGACCACTCCAACAAAGACATCTATGCACTGGGTTACTCACTAAGCACGTTTGTTTCCATGGGGATTACCTTGGCATCATTGAATCCAAGCAAAAGACTGTCACAGCCTGCCTTGCCACGAGGAGAAGAAGTACGCACGACCCCCATTGTAGATATGCTGCCATTTAACTTGTACTGTGCCACGAGTTCGAGTCGTCCCTTGGTCTCCACTGCAGACTTTAGTGGGTTCCACTTGGGATACACGAGTGTCTGGGGGTGGGTGTGAAGTGTTACTGGCGTGCTATTGGAGTGCTATTGGAGTGCTACTGTGGCGTGTGTTTACCTGTTCCTCACTGTGGCTGCGCTCATTCTCCCCTTCCTTGTCTGTCTCATTGCTCTGCTCATCCACTGTGGACTCTGGTGTATACTCTACAAAGGCATATATCTGTAGCAGAGACGCCTTGGCCACCACCAAGTTCACCGTGTCGGGTGCTGTAAAATAGGCACGTTGGGCATGCTCCACTGTCTGAGGAGGAAACAGTTCTCGGTAGATCGCGTAGACTGACATGAGAAACCAATGCAGAGTGTTCTTGGCTGTCCATCCTTTCTTGTTGCTTCACAGTCACATCGGACTCTACTATTATGATTATGATGATTATTTTTATTATTTTTTTTCCTCCATTTTGTTAGGGCGACGGCGGGGCTTCCCGTGGACTATGCCGACCACCCTGCCTTTCTTGCATTTGTAGGCTTCTGTGTTCTATTGGACTGTAGTAGGAACAGGCAGCTTGTATCTTTACACATTTATATACGCACCTCCAAGCACCTCTACGCACCTCCAAGCACCTCCAAGCACTTTTACACATCTCCAAGCACCTCTACGCACCTCTACTCTAGGGCCTGGTAGACATGAGCTCACAGCACTTTATACCACCTGTTGTAGGTAGTCACTATCAACAGCAATCCCCCCCTTCTCATACCCACAGAACTTTGGCATGATGGAGGAGGATGTGTATAGGTCAGGCCAACCGAATGAACTCAACTTTCCTTTTCTTGAGAAACTCGGACTCAAAACAATTGCTTGGCTAGCACCTGAAGAGCCCAGCCAGCGTTTGTAAATAAGTCTCTTTTCTTTTTTCTTTTTCTTTATTTCCTCCACCCCCTGCTATTCCCTTGTTTATGATGGTGCTTATGGTGCTTATGTCTGTGACTCTTATTTAGCTTGGACTTTATTGATGACCAGGAGATCCAATTCCACCACCTGGGCGTCGTGTCTGCAGTGAATGCTTGGGATCCAATTACAGAGGAATCGGTCCTCGAGGCACTGGAACTCATTCTTAATCCACGCACGTATCCAATGATTATCATGTGCAATTTAGGCCGTCACAGAACAGGTAAATTCATCCTCGTTGCTATTCGATTGGACTCATGATGGAACAAGGCACGATTGTTGGCTGTTTACGGAAACTACAAAGGTGGAATCTAACAGCTATTTTTGAAGAATACCGTCGCTATGCAGGTCCTAAAGTTCGGCTGCTAAATGAGCAGTTTATTGAGCTGTTTGATACTGATCTTGTACGTGTTCCTACGAATCCACCGCGCTGGCTTTGATCTGTAGGACAACTGTCTGGCATGCCCAACTCCATTCGTCTTGTTATCTAATTATTATTATTATTATTATTTTTTATATTTTTATATTTTTATATTTTATCTACAAAATATAAATAACACTTTGAAAGTCCGTTGACTGCGAACAAAAGAATCAAAACAATTTCTGCCTTTTTATTTATTTATTTGGGGGGGTGAAGAAAGAAAAAAAAAAAAAGGGAAAAAAACATTCATTTTCTGCATTGGAATTCTTATGCGCCTTTATTTCCACTCTTTTCTTCATCGTCACTCTGTTTTTCTCTGTCTGTCCCAGCGGCACTGCCTTTTCTTCAACACACACTCTACAGGGAGGATAATCTATTGATGACCATGGTGACTGGTTCTCGCACACACTCTCCTCTTGGCCGTATGCTCTCTCTTATCCAAGTCCCTCACTCCTCGCTTCGATTCCTTATTCTCGACTGTCCTACTGAATCCACACTTCCCTACTACCTGGAAGAGTTCAAACGGTGCAACGTCACCACCGTTGTGCGATGCTGTCAACAAACCTACAGTGCAGCTGTTCTTGCTGAACATGATATCCAAGTGCATGACCTTCCCTTTAAAGATGGGGGTGTGGTAAGTTGTTTTCCTCTTTCTTTTCTATCCATATCTACATCTACATAGAAAAGAAAAGAAAAGAAGAAAAAGAAAAAAGTGTGTTATGTCCATAAGCTCATGATGCACCAGCCTCCTCCTTCGGTGGTGCGTGAGTGGCTGTCTCTCTTGGAAGACCAGGACCCTACAGTAGAATCCACCATTGCTGTTCACTGTGTGGCTGGACTGGGAAGAGCCCCTGCTCTTGTTGCCATTGGTCTTATTGAGCTGGGGATGCAGCCTCTCGATGCGATTGATTATGTGCGACAGAAGCGTAAGGGGGCCTTCAATAAGCCTCAGATTACCTATTTGGTAAGTGAATAATAGAGAAGCTGTCTCTTCTTCCTTCTCTCTTTTGAACTGGAACTGATGACCTTGTTCCATGTGTGTGCACATCTGTCTGTATGGATCTGCTGGGATGGGCATGGACATTCTATAGGATTCCTACAAGCGCACCCTCAACAAGACAAAGACCACGTCTACCTTTAAGAGTTCATTGGGGAAGATGTTCAAGTTTGGCACCAGCACCAAGAAACAACAAGTGGCGATCCATTGAATGCATGGTTCTTATTTATTTGTGGAGCAGTGGAACAGCATGGACGGAGGAGGACAGGGAGGACAAGGGCAGGAAGGGCAGAGAAGAGTGGTGATTGGCTACATAATAAAATGTGGGTTCTGTTTCAATACAAGGTTTCCAATGAGGAGACATGTGTGGGTTAGATGATAGGTATTTATTTAGCTGAGATGGGATAGATAAGAGCAGAGGCATGCAATTTGACAGATAGAGATGATGGAGCTGATAGAGGAAGAACATGGTACAGAATAGAGACTAGAAGACTAGAAGACTACAGAATAGAGACTAGAGATTACAGGACGACAGGACGACAGGACGACAGAATAGAGACTACAGGATGTCTGCTTAGAACCTGTCACAAATCCACACTACAAACTTATGTCTCTACACTACACACCAGGAGATTTTTCTGGCCTTTAAGCGATGATATCTTCGCCCTTTAAAACCGAAAATATTTTGCCCTTTTATGGAACTGCATTTAAAACGAAAGGTTTGCGGATATCCAAATTATTATTTCTTTTTGTGGATACCTCACTATCAAATTGTATTATCAATGGAATATATTGTTTATGAATAAAATTGTTTATTGTAATAGTATAGATAATACTATAGTATGACTATAGCTACTGCCCAAGTGCATTCCTTCATAGAAATAGAATCCACAAAATAAAGGCCTTATGCTTTATCCTTGGGAGATAGATAAATATGCTCAGGAGTATACCCTAGACAGCCTAGATACCTTAGACAGTATAGAAGGAAGAAAAGACCACCTTGGACTGACTTAAGAAAGAGTCTTTACTTGCCTAATAATAATACAATAGGTGTCTTGTGAAATTAAATGAGCTCAAGCCCAGATGAAGACATTGCTTACCTTTTTATCACTAGAATAGTCCTTGGTAGTGTCTATCACCTCCTTCTATTGTTTCTCTTTGTTAATAATGGCACATTACCTTGCTTAGTTATGCTCATCTTGACGAGTACTTGATTGTTAAGTTGTATGTTTAGTGTGAGAAATAACAAATATAGGAGAATATCAAAACAAATAATCTTTCTTTCTCTATTCTGGTAATGTATACACTAGTCTCCACTCATAAAATTCACAAGTCAAAATTCACAGATCAAACAATTCACACTCTATTTGTCTTAGGTCTAAAGGACAGTATTAGAAACAATACCCTGTTATCATTAAGTACTATTGTTAATAACAGTTACAATAAGATAGTTGTTGAAGTGATTATGAATATAGACTCAGTAAATGGCTATACATTTGTTAATATAACTGACATTGGTTCTATTTTATGGACAATAATCACTAGAGTTAGCTCTATAAGTTCTGTAATACATCTTTCTTAAGCAGTGTTATGTTGCAAATACTGTGGGTTTAAGAATAACACATTATGTTAAACATTAAATGCAGTGATTGAGTTGCAATGTCAGGTTTGCTTCTTCCTTTTATCCAACTTTATAGTGTTTAATTACACAGTCCATAGTCAATGCTAAGACAGGCAGGCAGTGGAAAGGTTCTTTTCAAACACATTAGCCAACCAAAGAAATAATATAAATTCATTGTTCATATATTTCCTTTTATATCCCAAAAGTATTCTGTTGCTATGAGACAAAAGACACACAGGACCTCTTAAGGCTGGTTACTCATACGGAGATTGACAGAAAAGAGAAGGGTGTGGGCTGACAGAAGGCAAACTAATGGTTGTAATAATAATGGCACCCTATGGGAATACAGAAAGAAAACAAGTCGAGAACAAGAAACAGCCAGTTGCTCAAGTCCTTAAAGCCTATCTTGTTTATACTCTAGGAAGCTGTTTGGATCAAAGTCTTTTTATTAAAGATATAGACAACTAAACTTTTATATTAGTTTGCTATTTATTTTTCATTCTACTATGAATTTGTCTAATTTGTTATTCTCAAGCAATATCTATAGTTTTCATAGAACATTCAAGCAGACTGGGAAGGGTAACTGTCCTATCCTACAGTGTGTATAATCTTGGTCCTGTATTTCAAGTACATAGAATTCCATAAAGTGATTTTGTTGTAAAAGAAAAGAAAAGGGGTTTCTCTGTTCCCTTGAAACATACATAGGACAAGAAAAAGGAATCCATCTATGAATTTACTGAGATGTTATTGTTGTATAACTTGGATCCTTATAGCTTAAAAAGATATGTATATAAGTAGCTTCAAGATCTATACTATGTAACTTTGTAAAATATATCCTTTATTCTGCAATAAAGGGCACTGTGGTTATCAACAGGACCACTAGAGAGATGAATTGGTAGTAGTTCGGTCTCTAGTGGGGACAACAAAATGGAGTATTAGTACAAAGGCTAGTCTAGGGAAATCAAAGAGGGTACATGAACAGGAACACAACATACGATTGGATCACAATGGGTAACTAGGCAACTGTTCTTTAAGCAATTCTTTTTCTTTCTAGAATGTTGTTGTAGTCTGCATTACTTTGGTAGTTCTGATTAAGCAAATGAATTGTGAAAATTCGATTTGTTCTCTTCTGCTCGAATATTAATACCTGCTAATTACACTGTCTGTTGTTCTTCATAACCTCTACCCTCTTTAACTTGTTTGCCTTTGTCTGGCATATAAACCAACAGTTGTGATCTGGTAAGTGTTTGTGTATGTTTATTGTGTCTGACATGTTAGTCAGTTTCTATTGTATATGATTTTACTATAATAAACCCAATGGATCCATTACAAAAGCAAAGACGAGAAGAAGGTGCCAGTGCAAGGGTAATACGACACACACCTAGATTACGTTGATAGATCTTGAACTCATTATTTTTACTATTATTTTATTAGTGAGAAGGGGTATTGGCACCTAAAAAGATTGGAGTACGATCCTACCAAACTGCCAGTCGTTGCTTATGGCACAGGAATGAAAGGAAAAGATGCTGTCAAGTTTAAAGATCATTGTGTTGGTTTGACAAGAATCTTATATCAATCACTGAAAAAGAGACAAAAAGATGGAGATCTTCTTCTGGTTGATGTCGATGAGTTCTTTACATCGAGGGTAAGCATGATTGACCTCTCACTCAATATAAAATGCTCTTTTAACAGTTACTCTGTTTTGTTCTCTTTTTGTTCTCAAGATCTGCCACACTTATAACACAAATATCCTCACCGAGGTATTAGTGAATTTCAACA
This sequence comes from Spinellus fusiger, assembly GCA_025094145.1. Classification (NCBI taxonomy): domain Eukaryota; kingdom Fungi; phylum Mucoromycota; class Mucoromycetes; order Mucorales; family Phycomycetaceae; genus Spinellus; species Spinellus fusiger. Next base: position 72,936 of record JALLLS010000095.1, on the reverse strand, counting down.
CTATCCGCGCTTGCCAAAGCTGCGGAATTGTTTGGAACAGAGATGTGAATGCATCAAAGAATATCTATACAATTGCAGAAGAGGCTTTGAATGGTCGCCACCGACCAGTTCCATTCTGTCGAGAAGCATAGATACTCTTTGATGCATTCATATCATATATCGCCACATCGAAAGTGGTTTCCTTCGGGATTTAGATATCTACAGGTAAATTATAATAATAATCTTTATTTAAGAACTAACATGAATATATTTCACTTTATTTGCTCCTTTTCAAATCTATGTCATTTCTAAACAATTGTATTTCGACTATTTCTTTTTATATCCTAAAGACCTCCTGGTGTGTAACAAAGTAGAAACTAAAAGAGAGATGGACTCTGATTGGATGAAACCAACCTACACTGGAGCCACTGGAGCCACTGGAGATCAGAGAATAGGCCATGCATAACTCCAGAAGAAGAGAAAGTAGCACTTTTGGAGTAGCACTCGACTGAAACAAACCATTTGTACTGACTTATACAAATAAATAATAATAATAATAATAATAATAATAATAATAATAATAATAATAATAATAATAATAATAATAATAATAATAATAATAATAATAATAATAATAATAATAATAACAATAACAATAACAATAACAATAACAATAACAATAATAACAATAATAATAATAATAGCACCACAGTCACTCTCATCTTGTTACCATGGACGACCCAAAAGAGACCAACACAAATGCGCAAGTACAAGGAGACATAAACAACCACTAATACAGCAGAACATAAACAGAACAGATAAAATGTATCGCTATTTACTAGCAGAAAAGAACAAAACACTCAAGGAACTACAACAGACCCACGCACTCTTGCAAAGGAACACAGAGAACGAAACACCACCTTATATCACCACCAAGGCAACTCTGGTAAAAAGAGAGAGGAAACACACCCAAACTATTAACTCTTCCATCTACCCAAAAACATAAACCATAAAACAAAAAAGGCATTCTCACTCTTTGGTGACCTTATGGACGAATGCATTCTTGAGGTCCTATCCAAAGTACACAAAGACACCAAGAAATCCAACCAAATCTGTCAACTGTGCCAAACCAAGTAGGTGTTGATGCTATTGTGCTTGTTTTGCTTATTCTCCTTGGAACAGGTGTCGTTCTTATGGTACAGTAGAGATAATCAAGTGCAGTGCTCAACAGCAATAGTGATGCACCCTAACACTGATGTCTTTGGAAATCATTACAACGTCAACACTCTCCCTTCTTACAAGTGTGTCAATTGCGAATCAACCATTGCCTCTTCACGGTATGCACCTCATCTTGAAAAGTGTCTTGGGTTGGCAGGGAGACAGTCCAGCAGAGTGGCCAGCAGAAGGTAAACAAAGATGGCTATGCATCGACGTCTTTTATTATTAGTAGTAGTAGTAGTATTGTGATTAGTATTGTGATGAGTGTTATCTATACCTATTGGCTTGCATACTAAAGAAAGGAAAGTCAGGCTTGGATCCTCACCTAATCCTTCCCATGGATCAGAAGAAGCCAGTAGTACTAGTGACTATGATGGCTCTTTGGCTGATAAAAAGAGAAAGAAAATGGCAGTGGTAAGGCTCCCCTTTATTATTATTTTATGTGTATGTATATGTATATGTATATGTATATGTATATGTATATGTATATGTATAGAATAACCCCAAATATACTTCATTTCTCTTTCTCTTTCTCTTTCTTTCTTTTTTCTTATTATGCTTTGGGTGGTGGCATTTGCCATTTGCTAGGCCTCTTCTGCAGGTACAAGTAGAGTCAAGAAATTAAAGTCTCTTGGCAATGAACAATGAATTCGGACCTGAACTGCTCTTGGAAGAAATGGAAAATGAAGAAGAGGACCCTGTAATTACCAATGCACTGGTACTGGTGTATGGAGTATAGGAAAGCTTTCTTTTTTCTTTTTTCTTTTTTCTTTTCTTTTTCCCTTTTTCCCTTTTCCGGCGAACAAAAGGAACATGATTATTGTAAAGACGTATCCATGGTATATAAGCAGTTCAAAAAATACAATTGAAAGTATCAATAAAAACAACAAAACACCCAAATCTCTTCTTATTCTCCTCTTATTCTCTTATTCTCTCTGTTTATTGTGTGATGCGAGTACTTGTTTGGATTCTTGTGGCTGTTTCAATCTTGCAAGGATGCTCTGCCTTTTGTGTTCATAACAGATTCACAGACGGGACATGGTTCAGTTTCCATGAGTATGGTGTAAGAAGAGGGGGGGATGCAAGGTAAATGACTCGATACACTACGCAATGGCATGAAGAAGACAGAAAATGTCCTCAGCACGTCTCTTTTCACTTGTTCAAATTCTCACCCTCTGCTCTCCCTTCTAGTGCCTTTAAGAAGAATGTTAGCAGTGGACAGTCCGAGTGCTGCCATTACAGCAATGCTGACTGCTGTCCTGATGGCGACAAGCATTCTGAGGTTACATTTCTAGTAAGTTGACAGGAAATGTGCTTGAAGCAAGTGGGCTCACCTCATACCATCAGGCAAAGAAGTATCTCCCTGGAGGCACTGAGATGTTCAACAATGGTGCTGATCCCCTTATGAAGATCACTCTACAGTGTGGTGGTTCATTTGAGTTGACAGATGAAATACGAGGATCAGGATCTTCGTACAACACATTCACTGCTGAAGGCCAATTCTATGTCTCTACTCGTCACTATTACATTAGTGGAGACTAAGCTCAGGAGTGGTGGTTTCTATGGAGGACGCTGTATGAAAAGAGAAAGGAAAGCCCACCTACACTCTATAGGAAGAGGAGGGAGAGATGTCGATGTATAGATTAGGGTGGAGTAGGGTGGAGTAGACTAGAATAGAGTAGAATAGACTTGGAAACAAATAAACAATGAATTGGCAATGTCCTCTATGGATAGCAGTAGAAAAGAGAAAAAGGCACGACAAGATTGCCCTTGGTGTGGTATGGAAGAATGCCTTTTTTCATTCAAGGACTTTTTCTCTTTATATACATATACATATATACATATATACATATACATATATATAGGAAATTTAATATTAGAGAATGCAAAATAAAGGATGAATATGAATAGAGTGGGTGGTGGGGTGGGTGACTGGGCGAGGGGTGGGTGGTGGTGTCTGCTTTCTTCTGCCTTAGCGGTCCAACTCCATCTTTTCACTCCTATCAAAGGGATAATGGTTGGGCTCCAGTGTACGAATAGGCGGTAATCGAACATTATCAAGGTCATCCTCATTCTCACTGTAAGGAGGGTGGTTGGCGTGCTTTCTGTCTTGGGCTGCACTGATGCCAGGCACACGCACAAGTCGGAGGCGATCCAGCCATACCTCAGCACGCTCTACTGTGTCAGAAAAGACGTCGGTGATGGACTGCAGCATATCGACAGACTCTTGGCCAAATGTCAGCAGTCGGATGGCGGTTTCTTCATGGCGTTTGGTTTCTACTGGGGCTGTGTGGGGTGTGTCGCTGCCGTTGAGTCGAGGACCCAGCATAGGAGAACTGGCGGGCGAGGTGGTTGTAGAGTGAATATCATTCAGACTGGCCTAAAGAGAGCATGAGTGAGAGCATGAGCATGAGCATGAGTGAGAGCATGAGAGAGCATGAGAGAGTGGCTGTTGGTGGACTCCTTACCCATCGACCCGGAAGATTAAGAATAAACCCTCGCACTGTCACTTTTGCATGCTGTGGAAGAGAACTGCCAGCATACCGACTGATCACATCCACCACCTTGCGAAGGGTCTCTACAATGTCTTTTTTGATTGTGGAGAGCACAGGAGAAGGGGCGTTGGTGGGTGTGCCGGGTGCTGTGAGGGTGGGCGAGGCGTGTGCAGTGGCAAGAGAGACAAGAAAGTTGCGCAACAGTGTCATTTGCTGCTCAATGTGCTGGACAGCGTATTGCAGCCAACTCAGGCAGTATTTTAGGCACTTCATTGACTCTTCACTCACAACAGCTGCAGTAGTGCCTGCTGCTGAACTAGCCCCCACCACCAACTGCTGCCACTTGCTCTGTGGAACAACAGACCCGTAGTGTTTCTTTACAGTGGAGTGGTAAGAAGACGTATGGCTAGGAGACGTGGATGGGGAGTGAGAGCGGGCATTGGGTCTTCTGTGGCTTTCTTCTACTGGTAAATTCTGCATAGCAACGACAGCAGGGACAAAAGAGGAGGAGGAGGAGAAAAAGAGGAAAGAGGAAATAGAAGAGGAAATAACAGAGACAGAAAAAGAAAAAAAAAGAAAAAAAAAGAAACAACGACAGACCCAATAAACCAGACAGGCAGGCAGGCAGAAATACGCAAAGCAAATGGCTTATTGTAAAGCAGGTCGGGGACTCAGTCGTTCATCGGATTGTTCGGGATGAAAGTAGGTCCATTTTCACGTGAGACTGAACTTGGATTTCCTTACTTCCAAAAAGTCAATAGGGAAAATAGAGTGGCATTGGGTTTTTAAGTTTAAGTTTATTTTTGTTGTGTGTTCTATAGTGTGTTTGTGTGTGTGTTTTATAGTCAAGAATGGATTCCACCCGACCAACATTGACTATGAATAATTCCAACATGGACATAAAAGAAGAAGAAAAGGGAAAGAAGGACAAGACGGGAAAATGGGAGAAGGAAAGCCCACGCCTTTCTCTCTTCACCCCATCACACTCCATAATTCAAACTCAACAAGAGAGGGTAAGGTGGGCTATTAAGGTGGGAGAATGGACCTTCTGGATTGGCTGAAGAAGCAGAAATGGAGGTATTTCTTAAAAAGGTGATAAAGACGAGCGAGAGAGGCCATGATCTGGAAATGAATTGGGGATGTAGATACCATTTGCCATTTTCAACTTCAGATGTGGTGGGGCCTTGTTGGTAGTTCTGAGCAGAAATGGGAAGGATGTATCTATTGATAGGTATTGCATTAAGCTTCTCCTTGTAGTGTTATAGATGGTGCTATAGATGGTGTTATAGATAGTATCACCGACAGTAGCATTACTCTCATCATCATACTCTATACATTCGCTTGGAATCTACCACAGAACAGCCACAGAGACCATGCCTTAACAACAGACAGATAAATCAATAGAGACGTGCCATACCTACTTATTAAGAAGAATACACCCCTAAAGGCATGGACAATCCTAAATACTATAGACAGGTTTGTAGGCTATTTTATCTCTCTTTTATTGCCATGTCAGTGTAAATGCACAGTCCATCTTACTACATACAAGTGGCTTGGGGACATACAGAACAAGAGAGGGTAGGACTGGACATCATTGGGCAGAAGAGAAGAGAAAGTATAAAATAAGTACTGCAGTCTATCACCTGAACCCTGGAAAGAAAAGAAGAAAAAAAAAAGGGACACCAGGAAGGTAGGTTGCTCATAGAAGAGTATGACCTTTATTATTTAAATCCATCAGGTGTTATTGGAAGTGTTATTAGGGGCAAAAAGAGTCCGCTCATAGCATGGATGTCTTGTCAATCTCATCCTCAGTAGGAGACAAAGGCTGACAGTTAAAACAGTGCATGGCCCGTCCACCACTTGTAATTTTATTTGAACTGACGCCTACTGACACTACAGTTGAATGGGGAATCTCCCTAGGATGTATCGCATTGGAACGCTTTCTCTTTTCTTCTCTGAGATATATCTGTAGGTGCAAGTCCAGGTGCAATGACAAGGGCAGCCCTCTACGGGTCCTACACACCTTTTCACACCTACCTACACATCTTATGGCTGAGCTTCATTTCCCAAGGAAGCAACCATGTTCATTCACACTATTGAATGGAAACACAAGCCTATCATAGCTCATTGTTCTGGTGGACACAGACATATAAAAGAGGGAAGAGTAGAATAGCAAACCAATGTTCTTTCATTGGTTTTCCTTTCTATTGTATCCTTGAGAGGCAAGAGATCAGCCCCAAAAGACCAGTCACTTTGATAGTAGTGGATGATGGAGCTTAATTACACCTATACACATACACACATGTTAATCGTGTAACCATGCATGTGGCATTTCTATTGATTTTCTTGTTTTATACTGCACACGACGGAAATATGTTTCTTATCGCTCATCTTCATTCGTCAGTCACTTTCTCCGTTTCTCCCTTGACAGTGATATTAATAGGTCCATGACATAAACACGCCTTTGAACTATGGCTGGCTTTTAGGCGGTGTTGTATAGAATTCAGGAGACCAACAAGGGTTAAAAGAAAGTCAGAGCATTGCTATTCAATAACAATAACAACAAAAGGAATCCATGGCTGCTTATACACACCGGGAGATAAAGAGGTACAGATGATAACTCATGGGGGAGAGAAGAGTGTAATGTGGGTTGTACAGCTACAATCTATTTATTTAAACCACAGGGGTGGAGATAGTAGGGCGGAGAAAAGGACATCTGTTGTATGAGTCTGCCTCTTGCTACTTATCCTATTGAAGGGTGAGTTATCAGGCTCAAATGTATTCCTGTTGCTGCCTTTTGTTGCCATTCCAAGGTGAGTGAATGAATAACATTAGAATAATGGATAAAAGACATTGATAAAATAAAATAAAATAAAAGAGAAAGTTAGAGAAACAGCAGTGTAGATCCAAGGCACAGTGATAAACCCACACAGGGACAAAATAGGTGATTAGAAACCCTATAAAGATAAAGATGATCTTATCTGTATTAAATCATGATAGAAAAACAACCAATTATAAAATACAGAACCTGTGAATGGAAATAATAGAATGAGCATTCTTCTTAGAGACTCTGTTCGAACACAATGCTATGTAAATAACAATGAAGTATTGCATTGACTAAGAATGAACAGTCATTTCTTGAATAAAAACAAGGATTGCTTGTAAAACAATAAACACATACTTATTGCGTCTTCTCACTTATTATAATTCACAAGCTTTGCTTCTATTCTTTCATATAAGTGGAGTTTTTAATGAGATAATTTAACAGGCATAAAGGAGTAACCTAACACAAGTCAATTTCCACCATTAAGCCTCATTTAATAAAGCACTCAACGGGTCATCCACTCTACACTCAATTATTAAATAGCCAACATCCAAGTAGATGCTGATTTAGGTACTATTTTATAGGCGTAGTATAGAGTCTAGATTCAATGGTATACTTTGTATCTCTTTCATTCAAGGTCATCATCATCTCTCTCTTTTTTCTTCTTCTAGTGTATTGATTTCTTTATGAGAATAGAACAGCAATAGAATAGAACAAAAGAAAGAAAGAGAAATACTCTGTAGAAAGGCGGGTCTGCTTAATAACTATCACGGATTTCAATAAAAATAACACCAGCTCATCCATACTTCCTGAGTAGACAGAGCACTAGTAGTTTGCAACTGTATGAACAAAGCCAAGAATAAATAGGGTTGTATCAAATGAATGAATCTACCCTCCATGACACTAATGAAAGACAGAGAATAATGGGGCAGAGTCTTTTTAAGACGAGAAAAGCACATAGAAGACGGGAATAAAATGACTTGGATCAATAAAGACAATACACCATAAAGCATTTTTTTGGCGAGTTACTGATTCATTGGACAATAGATCTGCTGATAATAAAATATATTCTTATTTCATTGGTATTTGATGTATCATTTGCTGATCCTTTTTGTTGTTGTTTGAATTGTAGGGATCTTCTGGTCATTGATTTCAAAAAAAATACCACATCACTATCTTGTATTACTTGGAATTTTGAATGAATAATAATCCAATACCTCCGACGTCTACTTTAAATAAAAGGGTTTATAACCTTCTGTAACGTTTGGTACCTTTTATATCTGAACTGAACTTTCCTAGTTAGACGAGAGGATCTTCCATGAGGAGTAGATATAATCTATGTGCAGTCAAATAAAACTGCATGTCACTACTGTAGCTGCTCTTTCTTTTGTTATACTCTTTCATTAGTTAACTGGTATTACACCTAATAGCATTTCTTTGTTTTATTTTGAAAGCTTTAGCCAATAGTATCGTTTGGGAAATTAATTTAAAATCCTAAGTCAAATACCCTTCTTCAAACTAAGACATGTTTTTTCTGTAACTTGTATTAGCCTGTATTATGTATTTATTCCCATCATGCCTTTACTACCGAGACAATTCAGTTGTAGTATCACAACTATTAAATTTCTTCAAATAAAGAAAGGAAATAAAAGAATGAAAAAAGGGGATGTAGGTACTTGTTAGAAGACACATTGCCTTTTTGGTAAAATGAGGTTTATTTCCACCGTAATCTATCAATCTACATAATAGATCACCATTCTCTATGAATTCAATAAAGACATTCACAAGTCTATCCACGCTATCCCCTCTTTGATTCTTCTTCTACTTCTACATGAATATTTCTATTTATTAATACTATGAAATAGTCAGCTATTGACATGAATGAAAAGGTTAAAATATCCTATAGAAGCTTTAATATCCACTCTTTGGAGAGAGAAAAGGTTATACCTCAATCAAGAAATATATTGTTTTATGTTACAAGAAGTTTCTTTTGTCTCCATACTGTCAATTTTCTTTCATTTCTAGAGCACAGAAACCCACCTCTAATATAGAAATGGATGACTGAGGATACTTAAAAAAAAACTTGTTTTGTTAAGCTTGTGAATATTCTTGATAGTCGAGCTACACACTTAAGTATTATTGGGATATAAAAGTAAATACACAGACAATAAAATCACACTATCATTCTTGTTGGCTAATATATTTATAAAAAAAAAGTATCTTCGATGTCGAAATGAACTATTTCAAACTCTGTCTGCCTATCCTAGCAATAGCTACACTATTTTCATAAAGTATTGGTGCATTTTTGGGGAAATTATAGTATAGAAATTTAGTATGGTTCCAAAAAAAAGACTTATGTGTATCTTGGTTTAGTGCAGCGATAACTACACCGGATTCTTTTTTTGATGTTTTGGTGGATTGGCTACTACTAGCTAGCTGTTTGTCTGATTGTTGTTGATTAATAAGACTCAAAGGTTTCATTCTAAGAAATAAAAGTAAGCTATTGGCATTCTGGTTTTCTACAGCAGAAGTATCTTCATTTGAATAATTAGTTATGCAACACTGGGGTGACTCTGGCTCTTTCCTCAAAATATCTTGCAAATATTTCATAATTGACTGTTGAGGATGTATGTCCTGATAGAGATAACTCGGCTTCTATCCAATACTAGTGATTGAGCTTTTTACTGCTACAATCTTTAGAGCACGTTCCATGAAGAATATAAAATAAAGACAAGTTGACCTTTTTCTTTTTATACAATTTCTGTTTTATAATTGGTTTTCATATGCCATTGGTTCAATCCGTGATCTGAAAACTAAGAAGTAGTGTTGAAGCATAATGTCTGTATTTCTATCAATGAAAACTGTGAATCCCACAGGTTTTCTATGCACATATACAGCCCCAAGTAATAAGTGAATGGACAGAAAAATAAAGGCATATCCATCAGTACAAGATGTTCATAATAAAATATTCACGGAATAACACAAGACTTATAGTTGTTCTTTAGATGATTGTCTACATTCTTATTATAAAGAGATTTCTCAGTGATTTGTAGCAAAACCTTTATTTTTAATCACTCCAGTCTATTTGTCATTGCCCATAACTGTCAAACAGGATTCGACAGACCAAACAGTCTTGCTTTTACATCATCCATATTTCTCAAATGACATGAGATTGTTTGTATAGTGTTTCTATGAATAAACAAAATGATTGCCAGTTCTGAAGCAGATGAGAATAACTGAGCAAGGTAATGTGCTATTATTAACAAATTAGAACAATAGAAGAAAGATGTAGACACTACCAAAGACTATTCTGAGAGTAAAAAGGTAAGCAGTGTCTTCCTCTGGGCTTGAGCTCATTGTAGTCTACAAGACACTCATTGTATTGTTATTAGACAAGTGAAGACTCATTATTAGCTATATTCATGATATAGCATTATCTATATTATTATTATAAACAATATGTTTTACTGATAATACAGTTTGATATTGAGGTATCCACAAAAGAAAACAATAATTTGGATACTTGCAAACCTTTTGATTTTAAACAGCGTTGCATAAAAGGGAAATATTCACATTCTTTAAACGGATGATTGTGTTACCCTTTAAAAGCCAAAAAATCTTTGGGTGTGTAGTCATATTAATAGACATGTACACAAGCACAGGAAATTGTGAAAAGTGTAATTTATTTATACCACCCACTAGATTGAGAAGCTTGTGATATTTAATCAACATTGGTATTATAAATTTTATTATAAAGACTGAGCTATTGTAAGAGAATTTATAGGAGTCTATTTGCTGAAGGAGATGATAGTCCAGAATTTGTGCTAACAAGTCTTTCTCTTTTTCGTAATACTGTAGATTGAAGATTTGTAGAATCTAAAACTAAAAACAATTTAATCAAGATTAAAACACTTATTATTTTTCTTTTTACTAATGTGTTTAGAAGTAATTATTTGAATTCTTAAAAGATAATACAGTTTTTTCTCACTCTTTAGCAGAATAAAATAGAAATATCATGTGTACTTTACAAATATATGTATTATTGCTCTGTGTTCTAAAGAAAAGTGTCCTAGTCCTAGTCAGGTTGTTTGACAATTTACTTGTCTTTAGACTATGAGAAGAAAAAACAAGTTTTAAAGGGGTGTCATTATAGTAGAGGTTAATTGTGAGACACTATTGTTACTCTTCAATTTTATTTCAATTGATCCTGCTTTATTCCATGTGATAATTTGAATCCTTGATTATTAGACTATTTCAATGTTCAAACCATTAATTATATAACTGTAGATAGTTTTTTATTTTATTTTATAAAGTATAAAGCCTCTACTAGCAGTATATATCGTATAGAAAGGTATAGTTTCTTATATAAAAACACTCTAAACCTCCCATTTTTTAGCTTTTACTTATTGTAAGTGGCCAGGAAGAATATCTGTAACATTTCAAATTTCGGTTGCTTTTTTTTAAGTTAAGAGGTATGTATGAATTAAAGTATACAAATGACTACACACCCAAAGATTTTTTGGCTTTTAAAGGGTAACACAATCATCCGTTTAAAGAATGTGAATATTTCCCTTTTATGCAACGCTGTTTAAAATCAAAAGGTTTGCAAGTATCCAAATTATTGTTTTCTTTTGTGGATACCTCAATATCAAACTGTATTATCAGTAAAACATATTGTTTATAATAATAATATAGATAATGCTATATCATGAATATAGCTAATAATGAGTCTTCACTTGTCTAATAACAATACAATGAGTGTCTTGTAGACTACAATGAGCTCAAGCCCAGAGGAAGACACTGCTTACCTTTTTACTCTCAGAATAGTCTTTGGTAGTGTCTACATCTTTCTTCTATTGTTCTAATTTGTTAATAATAGCACATTACCTTGCTCAGTTATTCTCATCTGCTTCAGAACTGGCAATCATTTTGTTTATTCATAGAAACACTATACAAACAATCTCATGTCATTTGAGAAATATGGATGATGTAAAAGCAAGACTGTTTGGTCTGTCGAATCCTGTTTGACAGTTATGGGCAATGACAAATAGACTGGAGTGATTAAAAATAAAGGTTTTGCTACAAATCACTGAGAAATCTCTTTATAATAAGAATGTAGACAATCATCTAAAGAACAACTATAAGTCTTGTGTTATTCCGTGAATATTTTATTATGAACATCTTGTACTGATGGATATGCCTTTATTTTTCTGTCCATTCACTTATTACTTGGGGCTGTATATGTGCATAGAAAACCTGTGGGATTCACAGTTTTCATTGATAGAAATACAGACATTATGCTTCAACACTACTTCTTAGTTTTCAGATCACGGATTGAACCAATGGCATATGAAAACCAATTATAAAACAGAAATTGTATAAAAAGAAAAAGGTCAACTTGTCTTTATTTTATATTCTTCATGGAACGTGCTCTAAAGATTGTAGCAGTAAAAAGCTCAATCACTAGTATTGGATAGAAGCCGAGTTATCTCTATCAGGACATACATCCTCAACAGTCAATTATGAAATATTTGCAAGATATTTTGAGGAAAGAGCCAGAGTCACCCCAGTGTTGCATAACTAATTATTCAAATGAAGATACTTCTGCTGTAGAAAACCAGAATGCCAATAGCTTACTTTTATTTCTTAGAATGAAACCTTTGAGTCTTATTAATCAACAACAATCAGACAAACAGCTAGCTAGTAGTAGCCAATCCACCAAAACATCAAAAAAAGAATCCGGTGTAGTTATCGCTGCACTAAACCAAGATACACATAAGTCTTTTTTTTGGAACCATACTAAATTTCTATACTATAATTTCCCCAAAAATGCACCAATACTTTATGAAAATACCTTTTTTAAACACATTGCCAGTTAGAGAAATAGTGTTATCTTATTGTCTGTGTAGTAACTTTTATATCCTAAAAATCTTTAGGTGTGTAAGAGCTTTGTAATAAACACTTTTTTATTAAATGAAACACTTCTTTTTCTATATATTCTATTTATTTATTTAAAGAAAATTGTTTTTAGTTCTATAGCCGTAGAATCTATGAATTTATTGTTATGGTAAAGTATAAAATGCACACGGGAAAGGACAACAAGAAGTGGAAATGTTATAGCTATTCTTACCAACTACTCTACACGTGTTGTTTCTCATTTAGATATATAGAATTGATTGTCACAGGTTTAATATTTAATGGTTATCATCTATACCAACATATTGTTCCTATGAGTGTTTATGTTAATTGTTATTGTGGATTATATTAATTCATGCGTCTTGGCTTAAGGCCTATTAATAGACTCCTATCCGAAGCTGTACTATTTCATATTCATGCTACTTATTTTAGTTGGGAAACACACATACATTTAGACGTAAATAATAATAAACAACTTTGTAATGTAACTTATATACTAACACAGAACAACTATTGATTATGTGTGGAATTCTTGAGGCCTGTATCTAGAGAATCTGTGAAGCAATAGGTATATTAAAGAGTGATATAATTTAAAACACTAGCATAGTCTATTGAGATTATGAAAATATCTTTCAAAGTCTGTATGTCATTTGGGAAGCTAATAATAAAAATACATTGAATTTTAACTTTATCATCTTTAATATTTATGTCACCTTGATCTTGTATATGATCTCTTTTGCACATCTATAACTCTCAAGAAGTTTTAGTCTTTAGAATTTTCTCTTTATTATTGGATTATTTTAATTGGGTAGTATAAAGAACTTGCTTATCAGCAATTTACTTGTCAGCATCTCCACTATCTACATCAATAAACAAGTCCAGGTATTATCTTTCTCACTGATATTGAAATCATAATATAGACCGTTCTATATCTTTCAATGGGCCTACAAATACCTTTTCTTACAAGCCTCTGTTTCTAGGAATATGAACTAATAAAAAGTGTGACTTTTAGCTTCATAGAACTCTTTGTTGACTGGCTATACCAGCACAGTTTATTTTTTTAATGTACTCCGTGTATTTTAAAAATTAAAATATCAAACATCTTGAAATATATAACTTTTCTTTTTACATGTTTTAGTATCAGCATTCAGTATTTCGCCTGAATTTGATATTAGTTTTTTATTTAAGAAATAAAAATAAAAAATGACTTGGAGGTCTACTACCAAGTCTGTGTTCTCGATCATTTTTCTTTATCATTGAGAAAAGGTCTACTTAATTATACATTCTTACATACACATATATATTAATATATTCTCTAAGATATTTTAATAATGAATCAGATCCTTACTGAAACATCATCATTGCTATTCCATCTAACCATTATAAGCACCCTAATGGCTTTTATTATTATTATTATTATTATTATATTATAATAATAATAATAATAATCTAGTCTTTGATTTGGGGTGTTTTTCGGGCTTTCGTTGTGTATTTGGCTAATTAAAGAAATATCATAAATATTGCTTCTGGATTATTATCATTTTTTGGGGTTATTATATCTATATCAGTGTTAATTATCACTCGTTCAAGCCAAGTTCGGTTTGAGAATAAATAATCAGACGATCAGATACGATGAGGACACTAGCGGTGTTAAACGGAGTTGCATAAAAAAGTTCAATGATGTCACCAGATAATATGGAAAATACAACTGAAGAACGGAGCTTAAGGATAATAAAATAGCTTAAGAAAATAGAAATAATATACATATATGATTTGATAATAAGAATAAATGATAAATAGAAAGAGAAAGAAAGAAAGGGTATAATTGATTATTCTTGGAAGAGTTGGATAAGGTAAAAGTGTCTAAAGTGAATATTAATGGTAGGATCGCATGAATAAAGCAACCAATAGAAAATACCCTGGTCCTAGCTGCATAGAGAACAGAATACTTCAAAAAACTACGCCACTGTGATAGTTTTAGGGTTAGTTCAAGCAAAGAGGCAGATCTAGCAGTGGCAAACATGAAGAAAAAGTCGTATATCTGTGAAAATGGTCGCAGTCATCGGCCTTGGGGTATTCTAAATACGAGCATAGATAAAAGATTGGCGGAACCCTTAAATAGCAGTTATGTCAAACAAACAAAAAGGTGGGCTAATGATTTCGAGAAAAAGTATATTTCCATTATAATTTCTGCAAATGTCTTCAAATATCCCGCATTGGTCAACTCCACATTTAGAAGTTACACTCAACGCTATCACAGCTCTTTGACATTGTACTCATTTGTAGGAATGTTTCTTTAAATTTACTCTTATGTCTTTTAGAGTTTAATATTTTATGTACATTATTAACCATATTTATAATAAAATGATATTATGTGATTATAATACGAATACTTTAGATTTTTATTTATCTGAGACTGAGGAGGTTTCATATTGAGAAATAGGTTGAACGGCTAATATTTATTTAAATTCACGCTCGAGTGAAGATAGATCTTCCATAGAGCTAGTCTTTGAAGCAACGAAGAACGGCTGAAATAATGACGCTAAAAAATCATAGTGGTCCAATTTCTCGACAATGCAAGCTACCTGAAATAAGACGAGAATCAATGAAAATAATAAATGAAAATAACATTTCCTTAGTAAAATCAGTTAGTGACAATACACTGTGTCTGTAAGGTGTAAAAGCATAATCATTTATATTTACATTCTCATTAATAAATGTGAAAGATAACTATGTCTACAGTATATTAATAATCATAGGTATTTGGCATTCTTTCTTTACAGGTTTTTTAATGGTAAACCTTATTTTGAATTATTCCTGTTTGCAACTATGCGTCACTGGTAACCATCCTTGTGTTTGTTAAACCTCGATCGCTTCTGAAATAATGAGTGGCGTTAGGACTATCATTGGAGAAAGATGAGCTGAGAAGAATAGAATACTAATCTTCCAAACTGTAAAGCCTTTTTGTTTTCATCAGCAGTGAGTTAGGTTTACTCACTCCATTCACAAATACGATGTAACATTATTCTTAATGTATAATCTGGTGTTGTTCTTGCTATCTTGCATATGAAAAGAAGGGGGAAGAATGAAGACGGAAATAGTAAATCTCGAAAAATAGAGTCTATTCTTCGGTTATTCAGGAGAATTTAATGCCACTATGATTTATGGTTAATTGACCTTAGATTCTAGTTTAATTTTAATTAACGACTAAAGCAACTAACAAGTTATATAGAATCAAGGATGTTGAGCAGAGATAGAAGGAGACTGAACACCTCTTCTTAGCATCATAAGATCAGTCCTATAAACAACACCATAAAAAACATTTAAAAGTTATGAGAACAGCTGAGTCTGTATTAAACAACAGGGGTTAAATGCCTACTCGTGCATCTCCATGCTGTAGGTGAATTAGTACTTTAAACAGTCTATTAGAAAATAGAAATATTTTGCCTTGGCTTCTAAAAATAACCGAGCATTCAGAACATTATTGTTAGTTGAAAGTGCAGCTGAAATTAGGACGTCTGGGCTTCCAGAGGAGGAGAAGTCTCAGTTAAAGATATTTCTACCAAGAACACCAATGTAGATAGATATTTGTACAATACTATTCACTATATTGTCTTGCACACTACCGAAAGAAAAGAAAAGAAAAACAATGGCAACAGATTGTAAGTGGAGATTAAATGGTAAGAAACAATGGATAAATAAACAATGAAATGGTAAGAAAGGTAGGAGTTGGAAGCTATTAATTCCATACCACCACTTGAAAAAGAAAGTGTACGTATCTTTAATAGGCTTAATTTCTATCACTGGCATGAATGCATTGAACCAGAAAAAGTACCTATTTGTGTAATAGTTGATCATTGGTGCTTTATGGCAAGTAGGACAAGTAGGATTTGAACAAGAGATTTTGGTGCCATTTCATGCTGTACTTGTTGATCCATCTTTATTCAGTAAAGAGGACTTGAATACTAGCCTGAGGTCATAGCGATGACTTGTACTCTATGACTTGTATACTACGACTTGTATGCCATGGCCTGTATGTTATTGGAAGGATGTATAGGCCTATAGATGATAAGAGTTTGAACCCCACATTTGCGGAGTTCATCCCAGTAAGTGAGATACAAAACCTCATATGAGCAATAGAAATATGGCAGTAATGAATAAAAAGAACGTGTGACAAACTGTTAGAAATATAAAGGCACATCTGTCTCATCTAAAAGTTTTCTCCATTTCAAAATGTCTCTCTTCTCCACTTTTCTATGTATTCTTGCTACACCTATTATTTTAATGGTCGTCACTGTACTTGCCATTCTAGCTGTCATTTCCAGTACACTCACATCTTCGTTATTATTTCTGCGGTTTACACTACTGGCCATTGAGATCATATCAAGCCTTACTATCAACTCAACCAACTGGCTGTTACAGTCTGTCATTAAGAAGCTAGAAAGTAATCTGTGGGGATGGCAGAAACAGCAACAACCAGAGAAAGTGCATACACCCCATCAACAGACAAAGACGCATGTACAATTCTCTCTTCACTCGGCTACTCCAATCCCTACCATGAAGCGTCGTCATCAGCTGACGCCTCTCCTGTTTAATCAGCTGTCATGCAGAAAACCCGTCAATTCAAAATATCCTTTCTCTCTGCCTGGCTCTCCTGATACATACTACAGTCATCATGAGTTGGGCATTTAAGATAGACCATCTTCATTATGCATGTACATCTTTACTTTATATAAAACTAAACTTTCATTGTTAATAAACAGTCATTATAAACAGCCTGTAAGTTTATTGGGGATTCTGTTCCCATGGTTTCCGACGAATTCCCATTTTTGCCTCACTTGGTTTGCCTTGATTGAGTGTGGTTGGAATCTGCTTAATGCCTAGGGCAGAAGTCTGTGTTCACTATGGTGCCATAGGGGGTTGTTGTTTTCTTTATTATATATTTATTAATAATTACCTGGAATCTCTTTTCCACTTTCAATCATCTCAACCAGCTCCTGGAATGTAAAGCGTCGATGGGTGTGCTCTTCTTTTGTCTCTTCAGATAGTTCATCTGTTTGTTTATCAATGGCAGGCATTTCTGTAGGCGTATTTGCTAGATCTGTGGCTGGTGACTCTGTCTCCGTGGTTACTAGTACAGCTAATTCCACAATACCATACATAGGCATAAATAAGCATATTTGTATACGTTCTCTTTTTAGAGATTCAATAGAAGCTTACTGCCGTTATTTTTCTTCCATTGTCTATAAGCACTAAGATCAAACTGTTCGATGAACCTGCAGGGGAATACGTCATATGTATATGTGTGTGTAGATTGCTCAGCCAACTCTTTCTTATACTTTTATCTTGCAGTGTCTTTACTTTGTATAATAAAACCACCGGGCTTGTTCAATCATATCTTCTGCGACCAATGAGTTGTCTTGACTGTAACGCTCTAATAAAGACGACATGCCGTCCTAGTGTTTCAAGAAGAAGAGTTACATTGCATGTCTTTTATTGCACGACGTATCCTTATTCTTACTTTAAATCTTTGGTCATTCTCAAAGTTGTATGTTGAGAATGCTTCAAACGTGGTAATGGGCTGAGGACTGCTCATGAGAAGGACTGGGGAAAAAATGGCCTGTACAAAATAGGTACAATGTATGGTTTAAGCTTATGGACTGAAAAGTAAGTGTGCCAATTGCAATGTCCCGAGTGATGTCATAATATGTTATGGCACGTGGATTGCAATCTTATTTATTAACATTAGTTTGTTACCATAAATAAAAGCCCAGTCAATAAAGAATACAAAAAAAAAGAGAAAAAAAAAGAAAAAAAAAGAAAAAAAAGGAAAACTGTATATTTGAAGGCAGAAAGTATGTGTACTGTGTATCCATCAACCTATTATATTCTATAGTAGAGTAATAAATAATGTCTAACTGTTAAGAGAAGATTTGATTCAGATATTAAGCTTGTATTTCAACTTCATTACGTCAACAGAGTATACAATTCATTTTGTTGAGAAGGTTGAGGAAATTAACCCTCACATTCCAAGAGACATTGCTATTGCAGAATTAGATTAATTAGACATGGTCAGAAAAACTATATAAGCAGTTGTAATTGTTGTAGTATAGAACTTTGAGAAATACAACTCTTTTATTACGAAACACATCTCTTGTCCCTGGTTGTTTCTGAACAATTTGATCAGGGGCAAATCTTGCTCCAGCACTATGGGAAGAACTCCCTGAAACTATATGTATAGAAGCCCATTATTTAATTTAAAAGAAAAAGAAAGACATTGATATTGTTAAGAATCCTTGAGCAAATAGTGTGCTATTTGGTTTTAAAAGAGTATATTTCTCAAAGATGCAAAGGGTGCATCTGCTCTCACTATTTATGCTATTCTACATTTTACATATATGGAAACACTATAATAAGTTCTCTTGAAATAGGTGGCTAGGTATGTCTATTTCCAACAATATTTAATATGGTTCTTAATGAGGTTGATCGAGAAGTTTAATTAAAAGGTTTATAATTGTTTAAATAGTTTTTCTGGATCAATAAATAGTAGACATTCTATAAGATATATTAAAAATCGGTATTTTGATATGGTTATCCATTGTTTAATATGCCAACTGCCATTAATAATACAGTATATTATTGAAAATTAGGAAGCCTCTTACACTCATCATGCTGGGGTGATGGAAAGACTTGACAAATGTTTCAGAAGAAATTGCTTTAGTATTTTTTAGATAGACTATTATGATAAGTAGAAAAGGTATAAAAGCTAGCCATTCATTAGACATCACAGCTTTGCGAAATACACTTCTTACATTACCAAACACACCTTTTGTTTCTATATTTTGAACAATATGTAGTACTAAATATTATAATGTCTTTTGCATGAAAAAGTTCAATAAGATACACTTCATTATCAATTTTTAGATAGTTTACATGTATCATGGGTTTCCGTCAGTTAGTCAACTGAGGCTCCAGCGATAACTGGAGATGAACCAGAATGCTTGGACCTTTTTTTTGGTTCTAGGTGTATCTTTGGAGTCATGCCTTCTTTTGTTATATCTACAATAGTGCTAGGGGTGAGTACCATTTTCCCTTTGAGACATTAGACTATGTCTAAAGTTCAATATAGCAGCTATATCACGATTCCAAAGCCTCAATGTCTTGTCTTTCATACAATTTTTAGTTTGAATATCTATTTGAAAGGAGAAAGATAAGTTTTTTTTTTGTAAAAAAATATAAAATTAAGAAGAAATGAACTGAGAAGACCATGACATTTAACTTGAAGTATTTTTGTTCGTTGATAGGGCCTGGGGTTCTTGATATGTTTAAATGTTTTCAGAGATGAGAACTTGCACTCAGGACACAGACTCGATATTTTGAACTCATTGATAAGATAGAGTTTGAATGCTTTTTTCTTCAACATCCTCCGTATGCCTTTTTCCTTTATTGTCATTCTTCTGGTAGGATCCACACCTGAAGAGCTTGCTACAGGCTCTTCATCAGTCTCCTATAAAAGTCAAATACATTTAAGAACCTTAGATTGATTCTATAAGTATATTGTATTTACTTTACTTTATTCGTATCTTGTTGGCTGTATAACATCTTTAGTTCAGAAAGAATAGATAGAAATACAATAAGAAAGAGGAAATAGATAGCCTTTAATAACATTGAATAGTGTCAGTTACTATTTATTGTGTTGATGTGATATTGTTTTCAATGACTTCTTAGGTCCAAAGGCATTGGTTTAGTTAACATACGATCCACTCTGCTCCTATTTATTCAACTTGTTTGTTATTCTTTTATACTTTAATGATTACCACAAATATAAAAACTTGGCAGAAATCATCACCAAAAGGCATACATTCTAATGCAGGCTGTTGTACTTTTATATTATCTCTGAAAGATCAATCCACTGTATTCAAATATACTACAGCTTATCATAGATGCTTCATCACAAACTATTGATTGTGTAGCTGTTTTTTTATTTTATTTTATTTTTTATAACAATTTGCTAGCTGTTAGTTTCTCGTTTTTAGTGTCTAAGACCTGGAGTAACAGTATTCTGCACACCACTTAGTATATCTCTTCTTAGTGTGTCTTGGTTGTGTCATACAAAATCCAGACAACCTTGTTCAATGTTAGCATACACTCTGTACCGACAAAAGGGCTTTCCAAATAAACGCAAGTGATTGGAGTCATTTCTGTATATCGATCTGAAGCAGTAGTGTTTTATTGTGCTTATCTTGACATTTTAGTCATTGAATAAGTATGTATTTATATTCCAAATCTAACTATCCTATATGAAAAAAAAAGTACTTAGCTCATAGGATTGTATGACTGATCTTCCTCACTCATTCTTTACAGTAAGCTGACATTTTTTGGTCATATTACAATGTCTCTACTTTCTGTTTGGTATCTATCATTATTTGGACAATTGTAATGACTTTTGGGTAAATAGTCATACTTAGGACAGCCTGTATATCTATTTTGATAATGGTTTACTAAAGAAAAGTTATTAGGTATATAATTTGGATTAACATACTTGTTAAAGAAAGTGTAAATACAGCCACACTCAATTGAATTGAATACCTTTGAATATAAAGATCAAGAAGAAATAGATAAGACATGTTCAACATCAAATAAAACACTTTACATATGATTTAGAAGCTTCAGACTTAAGCATACCAAAGCTCAACATATTTAATTATATAAAATAAAATAATGATACGGTTAGTATTTCGTATGGTCTCCTTTGGCATCAATGACATCCTGGCATCTGTCTGTCATACTCTGAACTCATCGTTGTGCAAGTTCAACACTAACTTTCTAAATTGATAATAGATACCCTTCTTTCTTCAATTCATATTTCCAAGGCCCACCAGACATGTTCAATTGGGTTCAAGTCAGGTATTTGTGTAGGCTAGTAATCAAAGTCCCTGAATCTGATGTGTCTCTTTTCACCATCTAGCATAGGCCCCAGTATGACAGCTAGTACCATTTTATTGTAAAAAAAACTTGCTGTTTTCTTTCTGATACAATTTCATAAACCAAGGATGGAACTCACCAGCTAAAATTCTGATGTATTTGTCTTGGTTTACACTGCTATCAACAACGACTAATGAGCCAAATTCATTAGCCTAATAGCAGCTCTAAAACATCACACTATCACTACCAAACTATATTGTTGGAACAATAGGATTTTAACTATAACGTTGTAATTATTCATACAAGTAGAAAATAATGAGACTGAACAAAGATAATTTTTATAAAGTGAAGAGTGGTTCCTTATTTATACTTTTTGTGGGTGCTTATCCTTCAGTGGTATTCTACCTTTTGGTAGTTCATGATTAGTTTATGGCATGGCTTATTGATAGATGCAACTGTATGGTTGGTGTAGATGATCTATCCTATGGTGGATTACATAGGTGGAGCCTTATTGTTTTATCCGAACCAAAGAATAAAGAGACTGATAGATGATAGGACTTTATCCAAGAATAGATGCTTTTATTTAGTGGAATATACAACTCTTTATATACTAATCAATTGCCATAGTTACACTTATGTGTCTCCTATAGTTGAGTCTACACACATGACCCTAATTACTTATCAGTGCTAATACAATTGACTGGTGCTACTTATGTTAGACATGTCTCTATATTGACCCTGGACACAACACATATGAAATCAACTTGAAAAAAACAATTAAAGACAATCACATTGCTACTACATCATAGATGGTTAACAACTACAAATTATAAGCTAAACTAGCATTGTTACAAGAATGCATCATAACGATGACTCTTCAGGAGAAAGAGAAAAAAACTAAATTAGTGCTTGTTAAGACGAACTCATAGTAATGAAGTTATTCACTGCAAAATCAACTAAAATAGTGTAAAGAAATACAACATAGAGAAAAGAAGAAAGATTTAGGTAGAAAAAGAATAGTATGAGAAAAAGAGTAAAGAAAGGAAAAAGGATTGTGGGACAAGAGCATTGATCTCTTTTCAGTGTATAGAAAACGTCAGAAACATACACCTTTTTTGGAAAAAATTCATACACTTCTAAAAAAAATCGGTTGTAAGTAGTTCTAATGGATATTGCTCGTTGTCAATCTCCATCTCATAGACACAAGTTTCCTTTCCATGCTCATCAAAAACTTTGCCATCTCTATTTTCATATAGAAAAGTAGTCATAGTATGTAAAAACTTGTAAGTAAAAGAGAAAAACGTTTGTAAAATGTACAGATTTTTTTTTCTTAAGTGTACGAAATTTTTCCGAAAAAGGTGTATTGAATCCCAGAAAAGGAATAAGAGAGAAGACCGACACAAAAAGGAAAGAAAGAGAAACAGAACCAAAAAGGAAATAGTCGAGGAACAGAGAAATTTGCAAAGTCGATTCACTGCACTACACCTGGAAGTCACTGAGGCAAGCAAGATCACAACACCATGTTCCCCCTGTCTGTACTAGACACTGTCCTGTCAAATAGAGTAATACTATTGGCTGCACATGTCTTCCCTTTTTGGAACACACATTATCCTGTGTGGATACACACAGATAATATAATATAATTAATAAGATAAATGTTAATGCAATATATTGTCTTGGCTTAACATGTTCTCTTCACAGTGAACATGTTAAGCCAAGACATGTATGTGCAATTGTACACTGTAGAATTTAGTATAAATAATCAAGTGAATTCAATGAATAAACATTATCTTCTATCTTCTTTTTTATTCTTCTTCTTTGATCTATGTGGGCTTCAGTCCAAACCAAGAACCACTAGCTATTCCACTCTGTGCACATACCTCCGGGCTTAAAACTATTCTGTTCAAATTAAGGAACGACACCTCAGAAAATGGGGGTTAGCACAAGTGGTAGTGCGTCAGACTCCAGATCTGAAGGTTGGGCGTTCGAGTCGCTCACTCCTCATTAAGTTCCATTACAATGGAACGGTTACTTCAATCAGTATATTTTCGATGTAAATCTAACTTTTGTGTGTTGATTTTCATTTTAGACTCATGAAATGGAGTTTAAAATAATGTATTAAGATAAAGAATAAATACGTTTGGGCAAAGGGTAATCTCTTGAGACACGCAGGACCTCAGGGGAAGGCTGGCTGCTCTTTTATTTGTATATAAAGGGGGGAACTCGATTCTCTAAGACTGAGAGAAAGTATAGACAGGACAGTCTGATGGAGGTCCTCTGGTAGCGGGCCTAGGGTAACACGAACGAACAGATCCAGGTAACCTTCCTAACGGAGAACCAACGAAAGGGACAAACAAAGAGAACAAACAGGAACAGAACAAGAACCAACAACTCTACTTGATCTTTGGGTATAAACCACCCTTCTGTAGGAATCCAAGACTTGAGATAACTTCTTTTTTATTTGAAATGTAGACTTTTCTATTTTATATTGTTTCTATCTGAAGCCTTTCTTTACTTCTAGTCTTTTTAGCAACTTCACTATTTCCCTCCTTCGCCACAGCCATCCATGCGAATAGGTGACATCTCTCCACCTATTCTACAAGTATAAGGTGATAACTGTTATACTGGGGACTATGCCAGACAGTCAATGATATCAAGAATAGCCACAGTGTCTACTAAGTAACCTTACAATAAAGCTTCTTTCATGTATTATAAACATTCTTTTATTTATGTATTGAAACGTTCACATATCTATCTAATGAATCCATAAAGTCATAACACTATCAAGATAAAGTACAATACTAAAAAAGGAACTCTGCATTTAAAAACGTCGATTACATTCTTTTGGTCACTTTAATTTTATCATTATCAACTTTGAGTAATTACAGAAATTATGATATCGATACAACATCCTACATTTTAAAACACTATTTCTTTGAAAACTCATCGAATTAAAAGGCTGCAGATGGACTGTTTACTTGTTAACAGCCTCAAAATACTCTTTGGATTCCTTGGCATTAGGCTTAATGGTCTTTTCACCCTTTTGCCAGTTAGCAGGGCATACCTATTCAATGATAGTGTTTATATCGTGCTATGGTCGTTAAAAATAAACATTGATTACCTCACCGTGCTTATCTGTGAATGTAATAGCTTCAATTACTCTCAATGTCTCATCTACAGATCTACCAATTGGCAGATCATGGATGTTAGCTATACGGAGCACGCCAACAGGATCAACAATGAACAATCCACGAAGAGCAATACCCTCGCCAGGAATCAGCACTATTGCCTATGTTTCAGTAATAAAACTAACATGGTGCTCTTATTACCATTGTATGCATCTGAGATTTCCTTTGTGATGTCAGACACTATTCACAAGAGGATAAGTTTTATCATTCAACTGGTATAGAGTATTACCCAAGGGAATATTGATAGCACCAAGACCACCTTCTTTTCTAGGTTGATTGATCCATGCTGAAATAATAACGGCCATCTTTAATACACTATACTTTTTATACACTACTTGCTATACACCATTTACCCAAATGAGAGTGAATATTGCTGTTTATCCTATTAGTTATCATTGTTCACCATAGTAAATCACTTACTCAACACTGATAGCAACGACTTCAGCATTCAGCTTACGGAATTCCTCAATACGATCACTGAAGGCCAACAATTCAGTTGGGCAGACAAAGGTAAAATCAGCAGGATAAAAGACCTTTTTGCATATAGGTATTGGTATTAGCATCATCTTTCTTATACTCAATATATAGATATAAATACAGATATAAATGTAGATATAAATGTAGATATAAATACAGATATAAATGTAGATATAAATGTAGATATAAATGTAGATATAAATATAAAATATAGATATAAGTACAGATATAAATATAAGATAAACAAATACTTGCAAGTACTACAAATCTACCAATATAGTCTGACAAGGCAATGGACTTGAATTCACCATTTACTACAGCACTTGCTGCCCAAAAAGGAGAGGGCTCTGTGATAAACTATTAGTACTGTTATTGTCTGTGAATAGGCGTACTCTGAACAGTAGGTGCGCTAGAAACACGTGAAGCCATTATAGAGCGAGTAGCAGTGGTGGTAAAACATTTCTGGCCTAGTATAGCACGCACAGGAAATGCAGTTCTAGTCATACTAGAGCGTACTGTCCATTGAGCAGCAGCACGAGGAAGAACGCGAGAAAGAGGGCTTAAAAAAGACATTCTTAAAAAGGAACTCGAACAATAAACTCAGTAAGCAAAGAAAAGAGAGAGAGAGAGAGAAAGAAAGAAAGAAAGTGTGAGGGAAGAAATAAAAATATTCTCTCGAGTATTAAGGGGAGGCCTGTCACGTTGCATTTGAGCGGGAGTTGATTTGATCAAGAGAACAACATGGCACAGGTACTAAAATGAGGTGAGCACGCCTAATATTTATGTCGCACTCTCTCTTTTTCTTTTCCCTGTTCTTCTGCTATTCTTTCCATCTCTTTTGCGTAGAAGGTTGGTTTATTGCTGAAAAGTGTATAGTCAAGCCATTGTACTAAATCTGAATAAGAATGTCGGACAGCAAGGCAGTCATCAAGAGTGCAGACATGAGTGAGGAGATGCAGCAAGAGGCTATTGACTGCAGTACACAAGCTATGGA
Source organism: Spinellus fusiger (assembly GCA_025094145.1). NCBI lineage: Eukaryota > Fungi > Mucoromycota > Mucoromycetes > Mucorales > Phycomycetaceae > Spinellus > Spinellus fusiger. Next base: position 46,920 of record JALLLS010000095.1, on the reverse strand, counting down.
GAAATACAACATTGAAAAAGATATAGCTGCCCACATCAAACGTGAATTTGACAAGAAATATGGTATGTATATTCCATACTATTGATATATTTATCAGAGCAATAGGCCCCACATGGCACTGTGTTGTTGGTCGTAACTTTGGCAGCTTTGTAACTCACGGTAAGCCTCAGTTATGGGATGCATCGATATTCATACGTGTCATTAGAATCAAAGCACTTTATTTACTTCTACTACGGCCCAATTGCTATTCTTTTATTCAAGTCTGCATAAAGACACTATTTATTATGTCTTGTAAACATGTACGCACTCATACAATCACAATCACAATAAAAGAAAATCATAAAGTCATAGCAGAAATATCACTACTCAATAGGAGAGAACAGAGGATAAAATAAGAAAAAGGGTCTATCCATAGTGTGTGTCTTAATAATGACACTCTCACTTGTCAAGAGAGTGTGGCATGAAATATTAATACCATAACTCATAAGAACAAGAAATTCAGGAGAAATAAGGGCGTAATTTTACATATACTATTTACTTATATATAAAGAGAGAGAAAAGAAAGACGAAGAAGACTCCTTTTATCAAAAGAAAGATGACACCTGAAAAGTATGTTTATATTACTACATTGATAGGTCATATAATTACCCAATGTGTCTCCCTGGATGAATCTCACCAGACAACTCGAACTACCACTAACGGGGCATTTAAGTTGTTTATATGAAAGGGGGGTAATATGAAGCAATAAATTTACCTGTTACTATTCTTTTATTTATTTACATTTGTATCTTGTTCTGGTCTTGGTCCATTTATCCATACTCTTCAGTAATAAATCCATAAAGCCAATGATGATATTTATAGTTATGAATATACGTATATATATATATATGTGTGTGTGTGTGTGTCTGTATGTATGTATTCATACATAAGAGTGCCTGTGAGGTATATAAATATATATAAAAGACTATATTAGAATGGCACTTTTATTCGGTTCAGGGGGTATTTGATAAGTAAACTGCATCCATCTACAGTCTAACCTCAATGATGAATTACCATTTATTTATACTACAGTTTATCATATTAAGATTGTTTATGATTTTGTTTACGAATAGACGAGTAGTATGATAAATCATATTTACCTATTAAAAATGCGTAACTTGAAGAGATCAATTGCACTAAAATTCTGACACTGAAAGAGAAAAATACAATTCATTCTAATTCTATAGATTATAAGTTCATGAGATATCTATAATAGTCTACTATTATATTATTCAATCCTACCAATGATGCATTCAGAAAGATTCACATATCTATTTATATAAGAGTCTGTCATAGATATGAAAAAAAAAGGTAGAATTGTCGAATTTTTACCATGTACTATTTATTTTTATTCATATCCTTACAATTGTATCATGTTAATAATAATAAAAACAGCCAAGAAAACATTTGCAGCTCAACCTATCATTCTTACAGTATATGTAGTACTAGATATCATAATGTCTTTTGTATGATAAAATCAAACAAGACACACTTTATTCATTTTTAGATAGTTTACTTGTATCACGGGTTTCCATCAGTGAGTCAACTGAGGCTCCAGCGATAACTGGAGATGATCCAGAAGGCCTGGACCTTCTCTTAGTTTTAGGTGTATCGTTTATATTCTGCTTTCTTTTGTTATATTTACAGAAGCGCTCTGGACGGGTGCCATTTTCCCTTGGAGGCAACAGACTATGTCTAAAGTTTAATGTAGCAGCTAGATCACGATTATGAAGCTTCACTGTCTTGTCTTTTAACAATTTTGGTTTGAACATCTTTGATTTTAAATTGACGACATGACTCCAAAGATCAAACCTTTTGCCTGTGTAGCTCTTGTTTTTTTTAAGATAGGGTGGTTGTGTATCTTTGGGATTTCATAAATAGATATATATTGAACATCGGGTAGTTTGATTGGAGTGTATGAAGCATATTGGTAGTAGTCGTTCTTCAGAGGGTTGATCCTCTCTCTTATTTGACGCACCCTGGGTGTGAGGCATGTTTAAATAAAAGCACTACTATCTCTTATTTACTTATTAATGAGCGACAAAAACATCTTATGGAAAAGATCCTTGGTTATGCAATCACTCAAAGTAGATCCATTTTTAATTTTGAATAGATGGATCAAGATATACTTGGAGAACGCATAAGTATGAAAAACAATGGTATTGATGTTGTGGACCAAATATTGCAAAACAGGTGGATAATCCGATCTCCAACCAGTGTCATGTAAAGAAGTCTTAACTGTCATTACTCTGGTAGGATTCGCACCTGAATAACCTGCTATTGGCTCCTATAAAAATCAAATATATGTAAGAACCCTAGATTGATTCTATAAATATATTGTATTTTCTTTACTTTATTCGTATCTTGTTGGCTGCATAACATTTTTAGTTCAGAAAGAATAGATGGAAATACAATAAGGAGAAAATAGATAGTTATTTTATTAGCAACATTGAATAGTGTCAGCTATTATTTATCATTCGTTGATGTGATAGTGTCTTCAATGGCTTTTTGTGTGCAAAGGTATTTTGTTGAGTTAACGTACGACTAACTCTGCTATTTTATTCAATTTCTTTGTCATTTTTTATTCTTTTATTCTATTCTAATGATTACTACAGATAGAATAACTTCAAGGAAATAAACACCAAAAGGCACACATGCTGACACAGGCTATTGTACTATTATACAATCTCTAAAAGATCTATTCATTGTATCAAGTACACCCCGACTTATCGTAGATGCTTCATCCTATACCATTGATTTTGTGGCTGTCTTTCATAGACTGATAACTACCAACTTCTTGTTTTTAGTGTATAAGATCCAAGGTAACAGTGTCATGTACACCACTTAGTGTATCTCTTCTTAGTGTGTCTTGGTTGTTCCATATAAAATCCAGACAACCTTGTTCAATTTTAGCCTATACTCTATACCGACGAAAGGGCTTTCCAAATAAATACAAGTGATTGGAATCATTTCTGTACAGTGGGGTAGCAAAAAAATTGGCAATTTGAAAAAATCCGATTGATTTCATATCATCAATACAGTGTTTTTCCTGTATCAAGAGAAATAAAACGTATTTTCTACTGTAATAAAGCTCATATCATGTTAAAGAAAGGCTATAGAATACGTATATGTAATTTATTTTTACATTTACTTATAAAAAATTATTAAAAATGTAGCTTTAATAATGGGTACTCCCACCCTTGTTCTTGATGACTTCTTGCATTCGTGCTGGCATTGTCTCAATCAAAGAATTCCATGTTTTTGGCTCAAAGGAATCCCAGGCTTCTTGTATAATATTTTTGAACTTGTCTATCTTAACAGAACCATTGCATCTCTCCTGGACCTTGTCTTTCATTTGTATCCAAAGGTTTTCAATGGGGTTCAGATCGGGTGATTGAGCAGGCCACTCCAAACTATCAATTCCTCTCTCCCTTTTCCAATCACTTGCTACAATACTTTTGTGAGTGGGTGCTCCATCTTCCATCAATATTAGGTGGCACTCTAGACCCCAGAAACGTAGCAATGCCTCTTCATAGACTTTCTTGACAAAATCAACAGCCTTTCGTTCATTCTTCTCAAGCATCACCAGTTCCGACTTCTCACCGTGACGAATGGCTCCCCAGACCATAACTGAGGATCTTCCACTCTTGAATGTGGGAGCAAGACAATATTTTTTATAGGCTTCTCCATCCTTACGCTAAACGTGAACTACTCGACTGTTTTTGCCAATTTCGAAACTACTTTCGTCAGTCCATATAACTTTTTTCCACATGTCAATGGTCCAGTGGAGATGTTCTTTGGCAAACTTGAGTCTTCTTTCTTTATGTTTCATTCAAAAAAGGTTTCTTCTTTGCCACTCGGCTAAATATACCCTCTTCATGCAGTACACGTCTAACAGTGTGCTTGCTGCATTCTTCGGGTATTGCTGAAACTATCTCACTTAAAGTCAATCGTCTGTTCTTGCCAATAACGTTCAGGTGTCGTATTCCTCTTTCATTGAATATTTTGGGTCTTCCTGAACCTTCTTGGCGTTTGGTAGTTCCTCTTGTCTTTTGTTGATTTAGAACATTGTAAATTGTTCGCAGCCTTACTCCAGTTCTTTCAGCTATTTCTTTTACTTTCATATTTGCTTGTCGAAAATTAACAATGGTAAGTTTTTGATCGTCTGTTTATTGCATTGTAAATTAAATATGGATATACTTTTATTAAGAAGAAAGGAAGAAAACTACTACAAGTGTCTCTTATGTAAGATATGAAATATATCGGATCTCTTAAAAAATGCCAATTTTTTTGCTAGCCCACTGTACATCAATCTGAAGCAGTAGTAAAGTGACCCGACAAATGTAATCGATGGTTTCAGACTCTGGGCTGTTTTTATACCAAAATAATAAACATTATTCTTTCTTTCTTTCTTTCTTAATAACACTTCTTTTTCTCTAATGTCTGACTCATCCAACACTGTGAACATCTTCATTAAGACCCCTGAGATGTATGGGAAATAGACGAGCCTCGAGACTCGTTCAGCCCATTCTCCAATGAGGTGCTGAACATGAACAACACTCTGGTCGAGACATCTCGTATGTTTAATGTTCCTCCCACCACCCTAGGAGATATTGTGAGACACTTTAAGAAGATGGGCTTGGTATTACTTTCTCTCAAGAGTGACCAACGAAGAAATTTGGACGACAGGGCCCTCTGGTGGTTGAGAAGAACAGTGGTCAGTGATTCACAACAGACCAAGGAAGCCATTAGGGCAAGCATGGTCATTAAGGTATCAGACGAGACTCTGAAGAGGTACCTTGATGAAATGGGCTTCCACTATTTCAGTCCAGTGGTGAAGCCTTTTATCACCTAAAATCATAGGGAGGCAAGGCTCCAGTGGGCCCATGAGCACGTTGGTTCGACCCATGAGCAGTGGCAAGGGGTCATCTGGTCCGATGAGTTCAGAGTGGAACTGATGAGCTATGACAGGGGCGCAAAAGTCATCAGGGATCTTGGTACGGCCTTTGAGCCTAAAAATGTCCTGGAAATAAAGAAGTTTGGAGGTGGTGGAGTGATGGTATGGGGCTGTTTCAGTGGGGAAGGTGTTGGGAGATGAATCGTAGTAAGGGGTAGGATAAACTCCACCAAGTGCATTGAGGTACTTGGAGAGGCCTACTGCCATGAACTCGAGTGTCTCTCTCTCCTAAACCATGGAGTCGGTTTCCGCCTACAGGAGGACAATGATAGACCCCATAAGAGCAAGGAAACTTGTGAATGGAAGGCAGCAAAGAGTGTGAAAACTCTTCCTTACTGGCCCTTAGAATACTGATCTCAATCCAATTAAGCATCTATAGGCCCACCTCAAGAAGGTTATCTGGAAGTACAGGAGGGTGTATACAACCAAACAGAAGTTGGAGGCGGCCCTGATGCTGTAATGGGGCAAATTATCAAAGGCAATAGACACCCTCATTGACAGCATGGGGCAGAGATGTCAAGGATGATCACAGTAGTTACTAAGCAACCTTATAATAAAACTTTCTTCTTGTATTTTAAACACTCTTTTATGTATCTATTGAAAGTTTTATGTCTTTAGCTAATGAATTCATGAGGCTATAACACTATTAAGATAAAGTATGAATCTATAAAAAAAAGGAAATATGTATATAAAATGGTCGATTGCATTTATCGGGTCACTTTACTGTAGCTTACCCTATTTTGAAGAGGGAAACATTCTTTATCTACATCCATCAAGATGGGTTCATTGCCCAATTCTTTGATAACATTTCCCTGTCCATCTTCATAGTAAATATGTAAGCTTATTATTGAACAAATAATATTTCGAAAAATGTGCAAAAAAATACTTCTGGAGTTGTGCGGAAAATGAGAGAAAAAAAAAGAAAAAAAAAGTGTGCGATTTTTTTCTGAGGTTGTGCGAATACTTTCCGGAAAAGGTGTACATCTGCATATCTATTGTGAATCAATGTGATCATGTGTTTAAGAAAGATAATACAGGTCGCTAGTATCTAAACTCATAAATGAGTCTTTTATTTTATTTTTGGTAAATGTATTAATATCTGCCTAAATTGAAAGCACAGATCCTAAAGACTCATGTGGTTGCATCAATATTTGGATGTATTGCGAGACGTAATTTATAATATTCAGCAAGTGAAAGAGTAATATTTTATTATTAAACTAATATACTTTAGGACACTAATATGTCATTTCCTAGTGAGAGTTAAAAACATCATCTGTATATTACTACTACAACAATGACAAACATTGCTATTTTTTAACCTGCAACTAAGCATAAAAGCAAATTCAAATATGTGGCTTTCAGTTACTAATTTGAGTTCAAGAAATATGGCTATCAGATTATTCCAGCCCAGGATTTTTTATTTGCCTTTTATCGACATCAATCGTGATACAATAGGTTGATTCAATCATTAGACATTAATGCAGCTGTGGTTGATGTGAAAAGAAGATAAACCGCCATTATAATTTAATAACATCTCATAAAGATACCTACTTGAAACACTTTGACTGTCTTTGTAGCTAGAATTTAGGTTTTTATGAAGATATATGATCAACAAAACAGAGAGCTGTTGTAAATAGTATACCAGGAGATAAACCATCATTATTCACTAATACTACTATACATCATCATTTTTCATTATAACTATCTTTTAAAGAAATGGTATAAAATAAATATAAATAAAACAAGTGAGGTCAATAAACTGTGGAGTTTAACCACAAGCTAATCTGTTGGACATTATAAGAGCCAAGCCTAGAAATGGCGCGTGGAAATATGCGAGATAAATTCCTTTTTTGACAGTTCCAAGATATATTTATACTAGCCTTGTAGCTTATGTGTGAAACCAATATTATATATTTTTTGTAAGGATTTAATTTTATTTAAATCTTTAGCAACGGACACACGCCACACTGAGCGGTGATGCCGTGGAGAAACTGGTAAAAGGAGAATATCAATGTAGAACTAGAAATTAAGTTATATATGCACTTAGCCAACAGCGTCTCTTTCACTAAGGAAGAGAGAAACAGCTGCAAAAGAAGAAGAAATTAGTCGAGGGAGAGAAAGGAGTATCGTCAAAAATCAATTGCCAATGGGCACGCCACAGTTCACCAAGTACACTGCCAATAATTTGAGAGCTTCTAATGTCCAGTGGGTCGGGAGGAAGCTTAAGAGAGAAAAATGTGGGATAGAACATCGGATTGTCTGGGCGAACAGAAAGGGAAAAAATGTGTATAAAGAGCACACCACACAGGCCACTTGGCTGGACACTCTACTAGAAAATGTTCAATAGTGTCAGTGAATTGAGAGCAGACTCGACACTGTGGGGACGGGAGAAATGCTGGTGAAATAGGTTGAAGCAAAGATGCATGGGGAAGCTTGAATTGTAGTGCTCGATGCCAAATGTTGCGGCTGACATGACTCATTGGAAGCCAATATTATATTATAAGAAGCATGCTCGACTGTGGAAACCTGACTATTGTCGGGTAATCACTTTCCATAAATAGAGATCCCCATCATCCCCGTCAATAGAAACATAGATCACCTAAAAGAGGACCCCATGGTAGAAGAAGAGTTAGTTAGCAAGGCGTATATCTAAGGGATAATACTCTATCAAGAGGGGGTTTTCCATAGCTTTTTATTAGTAGATAGTAGTTAGAGAATTATAAAAGAGGTTCAAAATAGTAAATAAAGACAGAACTTTGTTTACTATTTGAACTGTCCTGATTCCCTTTGGTTAAAGCCAAAGACGACAGAACAGATAGACATCATGTGTCATTTCATTGGAGTTTATATTGATTAGTTCAATAAATCTTGGGCTTTGTTCATATAACTGGATTTACAGTCACACAAAACTAGAAAGTATACGGTTTTCTTTCTTTCTTTCTTTTGAAATCCTGATAAAGAATATGCTTTACGGATATAAATGTTACAACTTCAAGACACATAATAATGAATTCAAATTCAACACAAAGTTAGTTTAGTATATTGTTTATAGTAATATATATCTATAAAAGTTTCTATTTAATATTTTATTGGGCTAACTAAAGGTTCGGCAACACCAATGTGGATATTTCTCCAAGCTTCTTCTAAAGCTGTCTTGAGCTCATCGATATTCTTTATAATGGCCCTCTTGTTATTGATAAGCTTATCAAGACAGCTCCAGAGATGTTGAATGGGGTTGAGATCAAGGATTTGTGAGGGCCAGTACTCAAAGAACCCTAGTTTGATGTGTCTCTTTCCACCATGCTGTATAGCCGCCTGTATGACAGGTAGCCCCATCTTCTTGGAATATAAAGTTGCCTTTTTCTTTATCTAGTCTTCTGAATCACTCTGGCTTCTCCCTGGTGACCGTCTACTTCAAACCTTGACTTATCAGACCATACGACGTATTTCCAGTCTTCAGGGGTATATATGTACTAGTAGACTTGATTCTACTAATGATATTCTGGACAGTAGTCTTGCTAATGCCAACGACCTTTGAAATGCTACTCATAGAGTAATTTTCTCTCTTATTTTTTAAGCCAGTAAACACCCTATTGCTCTCTTTCTTCAAGCTTATTATAAACTCTTGAGTTTTTAGTTGAAGACTATGCCTTTAACATTCGACATTGCTTAATGTAATGTGATTCTGTGGTACAAAGAAGAAGAGCTGTGTTTAAAATGATATAAATTAGGTGGTCGCACTCTTTCTAATTTTGTGTGGCTGTAATTATGTCGAGAGATTGACTATAAATAAAAGATGTTTGAACTGTGATAAAAATACATTTCTACTGCACCCAAGTATTTCATAACACTAGTATCCAGTAAACCCTCCTGATTCTTCACCATTCAATTATAAAACATATTTTCCTTTATTATAAAACACAAATCTATCCAAGATGGCTCGCGAACCGGAATCCATACCAGAAGAGAATCTTCTTGAATATTGGAAGAGATACTTGGCTATCCATGCTGAAAAGAGACTTGTGCAGTATTTTACAAGGCTCGAAGATGGCACCGAGACTTACAAGACACTCACTTATAAGCAATTTGACCGCATTACAACCAATCTTGCCTGTGAATGGAAACCAATGTTCAAAGATAATACTTACATTGGCTACATTAATGATCACACTATCGATTATTTGATTACATATGTCAGTATTCTGAAAATGAACTCAATCTTAGTGTGCCTCTCTACCGGAAATTCAGCAGCAGCAAACGCTAGCTTACTTCAAAGTGTAAACACCACAACTCTGTTAGCTGTTCCAAGTTACAGCACCATGGCACATAATACATCAGCTATTCTAGGAAATTGCAAAGTAACCATTCTCAATCCCTATGACATTGACACAATGGTTGAAACCCCTTTGAACCCCAATGCTGAAGAAATACTGAAAGAAACAACAAGAAGGGATGCCAAGGAAACAACTCTAGTTCTTCACAGGTAAAGTCATTTTATCTGCAATATATATCTAAACTCTTGTATCTATTATAAGCTCGGGATCGACAGGCACACCAAAGTCTATTTACATGAGTAGCCAGAGCATGTTGTATCTGGGCTGTATCGTCAGTCTCAGTGATAAAGACTGTGGACTCAATTTACTTGGCGACAAACCCAATACTTATCTTTACAACTTAGCTCTGTATGTATTTAGCGGTATCTTTTATTTTTATTATTTTTATTCAAAAACTTATCTATTACGACTATAGATTTCATTCATCGGGTCATTTAAACATCATAGGCGCAGTTTCAAAAGGAGGCAATGTTGTGTTTATGGATCCAGCTTCATCCACCCTAAAGACGCTGATTAAAACTATTAAAGATACTGGGTGTGATGTTCTTTCATTTTCGCCGTCAACTCTAAGACAGTTGATTCATTATTTAGACGAGACTGACGATTGGTCTGTGCTTCAGAATCAGAAAGCAATAGTGTAAGTGTATATATGAAGTAAAATATTATCTTACATTGTGTTTTAAAAAATAGCCATGGTGGTGCATCTATTAAAAGGGAGGTCGCAGAAAAATATAGAGAAAAACATATCAACATCTGCTCTTTATATGGAGGCACAGGCAAGAAAATGGTTTACTATTTACCACTGAAATTCCAATTAACATTCTGTTATTGCTGTATATAGAGATGGGCATGTCTCTGACAGAAGATATGGCACCCAATAGTCCTAACAAGTACTATTTAAGACCTTTATCAAAAATGAAGCAATATTGCCTATGGGAAGACTATGCTCCTGACCCAAGTTTGAAGCAACTCATTATTCAACACGATTGTCCAACTTTGAGCATCAGTACCAAGAGAAGAGAAGATGGAAATTATGAGACGAATGACTTGTTTCTGGAAGACGAATTGAATCCTGGGCACTATACATATGTTAGTCGTGCAGAAGACACTTTAGTCTTGTAAGTCTTAGCAAAACGTACACAATAGTACCAAACTAATTCATAAAATAACGACTGATATTTAGGAGCACTGCCGCTAAAGTCAATCCTCTTCCCATTGAAGCAATCATAAATGAATCTCCTATCATAAATGAATGCGTTGTTTTTGGTATGGGCTATCCATGCATTGGTGTTTTGGTAGAATTGTCTAAGGATGCTCATAATAAATATTCTATCGATGAGATCGAGGACATTGGTAAGTGTTTCTGATTACCAAGACTATTTTCTTATCTTCTCTCTCTCTCTTTACTAGTGTACTTAGCTGTTGACAAAGCAAATCTTGTTGCTTTGAAATACACAGCCATTGACAAGTCTATGATAAAAATACTTCCATCCAATGAGACTTTACCTAGGACAGGTAAAAATACTGTGAAAAGAAAACTTAGCTATATACAGTACACAAACGTTATCGATGCTCTTTACAAACAGTATAATGTTTAGTGTTATATATGTTAATAAAAATCTTAGTTTCATTAATCACTGTATTGTCTCATTTATTGTCTTTGTTGATTTTATTTTATTTCTGGCAATTATTCCAACTATAATGATTATCTCAGTAAGAAATGTATAAAATAGTTATTTCCTTTATATTTTTGTATTTTATTTTAAAATGTTTATAAGTTTATTAACTCTTAGATATTGAAATAAACTGAGTCATTCCGTATAAGAGAAAAATAACTGTTCATTACAAGAATATTTGTTTTTATTAGAAAAAATACCTGGTAGTGTCTGTTCTGACTCTTAGTATCTAGTGTGGCCTGTCATCTTCCCTTTATACTGGAAATGATTGGGACAGTTTTTAATTTTTAATTTCTTAAGAAAAACTATAGTGTAAGGCATTGTGATAATAAAAGGAGCTACTGGTGAGATGGATATATAGACTATCGGTCGCTAGTAGCTCCTTTTATTATCAGTGCCAAAAGAAATTCATCATAGAAAAGTAATACAAGCTTAAGTAGAAAACAGAAAAGTATGAGAAAAGTAAAAGGAGGGGAATGATAGTGTGGGACAATAGCATCAATCCACCTCACGTGCACAATCCCATTAGAAAAAGAGTGATTTCCAAAAGAAGAAATAACGAGAAGCCGACAAGAAAGGAAATAAAGAGAAGTCAAAAGGGTTTTGCAAAGTCAACTCGTAGTAGTGACTTGGGCAGTTAGTGAGGCCAGGAAGGTGAGAACACCATGTGTCACACAACAGAGTTGCCGTGATAGTATAGTGGCAGTACATCGCGTTGTGGCCGCGCTAACCCTGGTTCGATTCCAGGTCACGGCATGAGTCTTTTAGCATCATTGTTCTAAGATGCTAAACCAACTCTGTCTGTTTTTGTTGGAATTCTGTATTTGTATTATCAATGATGGTCACTTCAATTCAATTGAAAAGACTTTTAAAAGAGTAAGTTTTAATGTATGTACTGTTTATGATTAAAAGAATGCAGAAGCATATCACCAGACATTATATGATTCATACAAAATAATACATATCAATCACAAAATAACAAGAACCTAAGGCTTAAACTATGAAGTTTGAATAGTAAAAACAAAAACAAAGCCTAACATCCAAAGAATGATTTGAGATCATACTGGTAATGTTGGGCATTTAGTATCGACAGGAAACACATAGGACCTCGAGAGGCTGGCTACTCACAGACTGATATCATCACTCTATTCTGACAATGAAGGTGTCTATCACTTCCTTTGTTTTGCCCCATTCCAACACCGGGCTCGCCTCCAAGTTATTCTTGGTGGAATATACCCTTCTTTCTTTCCTAATAACCTTCTTTAGATGGGATCACAGATACTCAATTGGGTTGAGATTGGAGCTTTGTGAGGGTTAGTAAAGTGTCATTGCTGTACCATTAACTATTCTCTCATTGAGTTGTTTTTAGGGGGTCTAGCATTGTCCTCCTGTAGGTGATAACTGACCAGGGTTTATTTGAGAAAGCCGCTCGAGTTTAGGTTTGTAGACCTCCCAAGACATCAATGTACTTGTCGGAGTGTGTCCTACCCTCCACCACCCTCCTCACTGAAACAGCCCCATATTATCACTTCATTACTTACAAAACTCCTTGTTTCTAGAACATTAATGGGATGAAAAGCTGTGCCCTATTTCCTTATGAAATCGATATTCTTGTCATAGCTCATCAGCTCTACTCTAGACTCATCCAATCAGAAGACCCCCTGCCATTATTCATGAGTCCAACCAATGTGTTTATGGGCTCACTGGAGTCTTGCTTCGATGTTCTTTTTTTTTATGAGGAGAGGCTTCACCACTGGAATGAATATAACCCTATTTCATTGAGGTATCTTTTTAGAGTCGTTTTTGATACCTTGATGGCCATGTTTGCCCCCGATGACCTCCTGGGTCTGGCAGGATTCACTCACAAATGAATAAATGTATATCTATTGTTATGAGATATTTTTCCATATAAACCTCAAACTTCTAATCAATAAAGAGAATAATGTCCTTTATCAATAAACAGCTGTTATTTCAAAGTTCTTTATTATTTTCACATATAAATGGATGCTTGTTTCTTAACTAAGAAAGCAATAGAAGTTTGAAATTGTTAGATTTCTTTGAGTCACTAAAAATCTATTCGCTTGATTATGCTATCTACTGTCTTTATCACCCTGATATTTAAAAAAAGAGAGTAAAGACATCGAGACAGTTATCTACTAGTAGAAACCAAATCGTATTTAATAAAAGATTCACTATATTCAATCTATAGAAGACTTAAAAAGAGTCTCTATACAAACAAATAAAAATGACTGACAATAGTCTCTATCCAAAACACACATTAGATGTTATCCAAGGCTACAGATGCTTCCAAGGGACGATAGAATGGTCCTTGTCGAGAATACATTTGGAATAGAGTATAGTGATCACCCAATAGTATCGTTGATTCTGGTACAGTAACTAACATTTTCACTATGGCATACTTCCATGTCTAAAAAAATGGTATTTATGAGACACGGCAACACAGTGATATTTTTGAGGTTTATATAAAAGAATGTTATTTACCTGACCCTCAGATGTCTGTTCATTTTCTCTATCCAAAATAAAGCCTATGAATTCACTGGACTGTACCAACATCTATTGATATAGATGAATTTCTTTAGTGTTAGCTATACAGTGATAAAGATGAATGTAGCTATTTTTTTTATATCTTTCAACTCTTTCCCTGATTCACTCTTTACCTTTTGTCCCCAACAGTGTGATGCCATGGACTGCAGCACTGAATAAACAGCCACGCGTGTATCTATCATGGGTTGTTGGGCAAGTTTGATGAAAGATAAAAGAGGACTTGAACGGTCTAAATAAAAAATACCATTAGGCACGAGACAGAGAGAATCCTAGACAGCGCAGGACATACCCTCTATTCTGGAATATACTTTTTCTGTCATTTGTTCTATTTCTGGATCTTCACTGCCACTATAATAGACGATTCATTCATCTAAAGATAACGCCAATAATGAATGCCTTACTTACGTGACACCAAGCATCTTGGATAAGCTTCTAATGAACTTTATTTTGTTATCTCCAGTAGCATAATAATAGTTGTCCAAGAACACTTTTAAGGCAGGGCTATTCAGTATAAGGGATAATCCCTCCTTAAATGATCCAATGGTGCCAATAGATACAATAGCCACTTCCTATCATTATTGATCCAATGTTAAGTTCTACTCATGTATCCATCTCTACTATATTCAACATTGGTGACTTACAACTACTTGCTTGTCATTACTTTCCAGGCATTGAGTAAGTCGTTGTAAGAATGAATAGCGTCTTTCAAAAGACTCGCATCCAGCAGGCTGACCAGCAAACAATGCAGATGTAGGTATGTGTATGGATATAGATCATTTATATTTAGAATTATTGGTAAAATAAATAAATAGAAAATAAATAAATAGAAAATAGAAAATAGAAAATAGAAAATAGAAACTTACCTCTTGTTCGTACAAGCTCCCAAAAATCCTGATACAAGCAGAGATTGTTAAACCTGCTGTAATGTCTTCCTCTTTTAGTTCCAACTCTGTTGACAAATCACTCAAGATGTTCTCTTCCATGAACTTTCTGGTCCAAGCAGTGGTGGTGAGCTAATATAAATAGAAAGGTGAATATCGGTTTTTTCTTTCTCTCTTTCTATAAATACATTGGCTTAGTAAAGCCCTGAGATTGTTTACCTTGTATAATAGTTCAATGGTATTTAATTTAACAAGGATATCTTTTGATTTTACTTTCTCAATAATTGGGCCAAGCAGACCAGAAGATTCACACTGTCTAAATACAGACTCAGAAGCAACAATAACATGTATCAGAAGATCATAGATTCTGAAAGACACTGTTTCATTGCTAGTAAAATATTAAGTTAATAATAGTGGACGACTGTTTATATTACATATTGCTCAGTTGCTGAAGTATAATAGGACACATCCCACTTGTAAATGCATTGATTCCAGAAGGAAAGAGTGTTGCCTAAGGGGAGTGAGTCTATTGTAGAGACCATGTGTTGGGTACACCAAACACAACAAGTGTCTGTACCTTTTGAACAATAGCAGCAGCTTTTGTAGCTGTTCCAATGTCATTGAAAGCCAAAGTGGTCAACAAAAGAGGGAATGCCTGTGAATTAACCTATGGGATAGGATGAATAGATGATCATTGATATAATCCCTGGCAATCTCCTACCATAGCAGACACAGAATCATCAGCCACTGTGGATTTTTCCAACTGCTCTAATGAAAGACATCGAATAGCAGGTGTAAAATGATTCAGACCCTGCAATAAAAAGTCCTAGAATACGAATGAATAATAATAGGACAAGCTAAAATAGTACGAGTGCCTGCCTTACTTGGTTTGTTATGATCAGAGTACTGTAAGGAAAAGGCTTTAGTAGCTTTGATATAACAACACACAAGACATTTGTCCATTCTTCATTCTCTACTGAAAATCCACGGTAAAGATCTTCCATTGAAATTACTTCAAAGACTTGAGAGGCCTGTTCTTGAGACATAGTGTCTAATAAGATGTGAGTTTAGGAGAGTAAAGATGAATCCTTCTTCTTTCAAGGTATCACGTGCCTTCCAGTGCCATAGAAAAGGATCTCATAATATTGATTTTCTCTTGCAGAGATTCATGTGAGCCAAGCTGAAGTGTTTGTGCTGCTCTCTCTATAGAGACAGTAGGTGCGGGTGACATGGTGTACAGGAGCAGAAGAATAAAGAAGAGAATGACGCTGTTTAAAATGTATCCATTTTGCGTTTATGCCTTTCCAATCTCCTATCTCAGCCACTCTTTTTCCATTGAAAAACAGTAGTCAGAATTACATGCTGTTTTCAACTCTGGTAGACCTATACTGTTGGAGTCCTACTCAAAAGAACTAGAGGGTATTTCTAGAGTGAGAAGAATGTTAAAACATGACACTATTAGAATGAATAGATCTATTGTCTATGTTTCTTTTTACTCTAATGTACTGTATTTTTAATGTATATTTATGGTAGAAAATAGTGCATTGTATGAGCTGCATTTGTTATCGAATAATATTTTGTTATAAACACAATATCATGTATTGTAATCTCATAATAGATTATACTAGGCATACAAGTAAAAATAAATAAAAATAAAAAGTAAAAGATGATGTATTTTGATGGTAAACCCATATCATTATAACACTACATTTCTTTCATCACAAGAATATCCATAAAAGATGACAAGAGGAAGTAGTCCATCAGTCTACATTTCTCATTGAATGTTCTTTACCTTTCTTTTTACACTCCATATCTTATGTTCTGTTTACATTGAAATCACTTATGGCTATTGAGATGTTAGTCAAAAGTAGATAACTATTCCATGGATATCCTAATAATAGCAGTGTATGACTCAAACAGATAATCATCTTTTACTTACACTTCACCCAAAAGGTATTTCTCTACAGTACTTGGAACCTTAATGTATAGATTAGCCTCTCTTCAATGCATACAAATTATACTTCATCATACAACTGAATGATTTTTTGCACACTCTCCCTTTATCTTATTAGGTTAGTAATATTCGTACATCTTTGAGTTATTCTATGTAGAAATATATTCACTGGCCTTATAAAGAATATCTCATTGAATCGTTTTATTTCGATACGTCTTTTTTTTCTTCCCAGTATCAGAAGCAGAATAGATCATCTATAACAAGGGGTAGGGTCATTGGTGGATGTAGACCTTTAGAAAAAGAAGAGAAAGCTCTTCTATTCACCAGTCTATTCTCCATTGATGCATATCCTAATCTGTAGAAGAGGGAGGCTTTATTATTATTATTACTATTATTATTATTACTATTATTATTGTTTATAGCATCATCATCTCGTTATCGTAACTCACCAATGAGATAAGAGAGTATCTATCTCTCTTTCCTTCTTTTAAATGGGCAGTGAATGGGCAGGTCATAGAGTGAAGAGTGTAATTATAGCAATGTTACTATTATTATCAAGAGACAGCGTATAGTGTGCCTTGTTCTGCTATTTTTACTTTTAAAGATAGAGAATGGAATCAATAGCAAGTCTATGCATACAAGATGCCAGGTGTACAATTGTACTTTATATCCACAGTCCATCAAAGGAATCTTTGGTAATTATTGTTTCCAAGAAAAGTAAAATAGGAAGAATGCTTGAACTATAACTCAACAAAAGACCCAAAAAAATAAAGTTATAGATTTGACTTGTATTCCATAACACATTTATACATTTACACACTCACTTTCATACCTTCCTTGCAGTTCCACCCCACCTCAAATATATACTTGGATAGAGGCTCTGTCAAATCATTTTATTTTGTTCTGACTCCCTTGGTGCGCTCATTTTGCTGTTTGCTGGACATTTAAGGAGGAGAATGGGCATTCCACCTTGTTCAGAAATAATCAATATCTTATATCACTTTTGTATCTAAACTGATCTGGTAACTGTACAGTGTGGGTCCATTTTAACCTACATTAGCATACTATCACACTTCACAAAACTCTCTTTCTATTTCTTTCACTCCTTTTATTCCCCCCAAAACAAAGAAGATAATACTACAAATAGAATGAGTACATGTATCTAAAAAATAAATAAAACATGTTCTACGCCTTGTTATTGATTTGACGCTGTACTCTCCATAGACAAGTGCTCTTCTATAAGCCACTGTCTTCTATTTATGGTCTTCATTTACACTTTTCATTGATTGGTGGTCTACCAAAAAAAAACCCACTCTATCTGTCACTGAACAAACTTCATTAGACTGATTATGAAGACAGCCAAGGGATGTGAATCTATTTATATGCCTTTTTTCTTTCTTCCTCTTTCTCCAAGGCCTTGTTCAGTGATCAGGCTCCATGCATTAAGATAGAAATCACCATCAGAATCCGAATTGAATGCGTTGAAATAGATGGATAAGGTTAAGATAGAAATAGAAATAGATACAGAAAGAATAAGTAGTGTCTGGTATGTGGGGTATAGAAGGATCAAGGAAGAAAAGAGGTTGTGTGTGTAGCAGCAATAGCAGTGTGCTATTCTTTGCAGCTGTATCGGACAATACCGGTCCGATAAACCCACATTACGAGAATCACCGATATTGGTTTTCTTGTCTCCTTTGGATTGCATGAACTGTAGGTTATGTTCTATCAATGAACGATAAAGAATACATAGTATAATAAGCATTGTAGATTGCACCTTGTGGATTTTCGAGTTAAGGGATTCCCAACCCATCCCTCTTCTAATAGACAGAGGAAAGAATAGAACGTTGGGTTGGATGCCCTGTCCTACAGTTGGACTTGGTTGAAACACAAGAGCAAGAACCCCACATTTCTAAAAATGAAAGATGGAGACTACAAAAAAAGTAAAATGAAAAACCCAATGCCTTTGTTCACTCAAAAAAAAGAAGAGAAAAAAGACAGAATACTTTAAAAATAGAATAATGATTGTATTGCATTGTATGTTTTATTATATTTTATTTTTATATGTAAAAAGTATGTTTGGAATGCTACAACATTTGACTTATATAATAGCAGCAGCCATGGGGGTAGACAGTAGTCTGTGGCTTATAAGACGACAATCACGAGATATCAGAGTATCAGCAACAGATTCTGACAAGGCTATTAACTGTTCAAGGTGACCACTGGATAGTATGGTAAATACAGGAGAGGAAGGTGGTACACCTGCCGCCACCATTGTTGATGTTGCTGTTGATGTTGCTGTTGTTGTTGTTGTTGTAGTAGTGGTGGTGACAGTAGAACTTTCTGCCTGTTCTGTTTGGATCCATTCTACTGTAGTGCCAGATAGAGTCTGAGATGGAATTTGCATTTGTTCTGCCTGACAAGAGGGTTGACATTCCGACAATGGCATAGCAATGGATTCAGAAAAGTCCTCACTCTCTTCTGTGGAGGGTCTTAGGCTTGAAGTATGGACAGCAGTACCAGGGATAGCAGGTTTGGAAGTATGGGGTGTTGTGATTCAATGTTATCTTCACTAGAGAGAGATTCATCTTCTTCCATGCTCAATACACGTCGATTAAAGCGCTGAGTGCGCTTATTTAATAAATCCTCTGCCTTGTTAATAGTATTGCAGAGAAGTAATCTTTCTCGGATAGTGTAACGAGGACGACTACGGCGATCATCACGATCCAGCTTTTTACATGCCAGGGAATAAGCTTTGGTAGCAATTTGACGGGGTGACATGGTGGCAGTGGTAAATACAGTAGTAGGAGCACGACCGTTTGTTTTGTTTCTCGAGAAATTCATTTTTATAATAAGGAAGAGAAAATAAATAGAATAAGAGAGAGTGTATAAATAACAAAAAGGTCAAGAAAGGTAAAATTAGAATAAGAATGAATTGAGAATCACAGGAGGGTGGAAAAGCGACGAAGTGTAAGCGCAGAGAATAGTATTGTTACGCTTGTGATAGACTCTGTTCATTGAATGTGGAATCAGCAATATTTGTTATTATTTTCCCGGTACAAAGACAAATGCAATGTGGTATGAGAAGAGAGAAAATGAAAGGATAGCCTGTTTTATAGAGATCAGAGCATAAGCCACGCTACGGCTAGAATCGGAAGGAGAGCCATGAACAGGCACATGCAAAGATGCGGGGCAAATTGGAGCTCTTTCAAATGGACTACCAATAGTGCCATGAATAAAACAGCTGTCTCTACTCGTGCTTAGTCTCATTCTTACGCATGTCTATCGATAAACCTTCTTTTTTTTGTTATCCGCAGTCTGGTGCAGCTTTGATGACGGAAATATCAAGATATCTCCCTTTGTTTTTGTATTAAGGGGGGAAGGTGAATGTGAAAGAGAGCAGTACAAATGGACTATGACAAGGCCCCCGTCTTTTTCATGTTTTTCCATGATAGCTTCACTCTCATTTGCCCATTCCTGCTATGGACACAGGTGTTTGGAGTGCTTATTTTAATATTTTCATGAGGAAATCAAGGGTTCCTCGGATCAACATCTTTTTTTATAAACGCTTACTTCTGCTGAGTGACTTGAGAAAATACTCAACTATCAAATCATACTATCCCACAATTTGCTATTCATACCACCAATAATCGTACCAATAATCGTACCAATAATCGTACCAATAATCGTACTAATAGTATTGCTACCAATAGCAATCATTGCAATAATAATAATAATAATACTAATAATAATACTAATAATACTAATAATAATACTAATATGAATTCTAACACTAATTATAATACTAATATGAATTCTAACACTAATTATAATACTAATTATAATAACAATAACACCAATAAACACCAATACTTACCCCAATGGCAATGGCAATGGCAAGAATAGAAATAATAAAAACAATAAAGCATAATCATGAGGCAATTCGTTTATTTTCGGCTATTTCTCAGTTCTTTACATTCATTCTTTTCTTTAACATCAGAATTAAAGTTTATTCTTTCTTCTTGTCAAGCAATACAAAGGCATAGGCCCGTGCCCCAAGCAACCGTACTGGAGAGAAGATGGAATACCTCTGACTATGAAATCACTCCACGTTCTATGTCTCCATAGAAAATAAGTAAAGGGGAGAGGCCTTTTTTTTCTTTCTTTTTTTCCCTTTCTCTTTTTAAACAAAAAGACAGCAAAAGAGCATGACTTTATGTATGTATGTAGTTTATCCATGGAATTCACTCAAAGCTAAAGCCAAAAATATATGCATCAAGAAGAGAATGAAATAGGTATGTTTCCCACGACTCATGGTGGTGTTTTTCTTTTCTGCTTTTTCTTTTGTCTCCACTATAAAGAGGTTCTCCACTCTTAAAATTACCAAATTAGTTAAAAATAAACAGCGGTGGGGTTTTTATCCTACAGAATGAAAAGGACATCTTGGCAATTAGACCAGCCCGAAATCATTTAAGAACGACCAATGGTGGCCGTTCTATTCAATTTCAGATACTTATATGACACATTATGAGGGTTCCTGTTGATGTTACTCAACATCGATACAGGTTATGATCTATAGGACTGAATCACAGAAGAAAAGAATTTAACTCTACTGATTGGGTGTGGGCAAATGGATTCTCAATAAAACTATAGCTGAGTACCACCCTCTCCCTTGTTTTTTATACTCCAAGAGATGAGAACAAGCTCACTCTAGACAGGTACAGGCCATGTGCCGATAATTAAACAAGCAAGATAAGGAATCCTCATTGGAAGATCAGTCGACCTATTAGTAGATAGAGCAGTAGGATGATGGGTAGGCATGGCAATAAAATGGTACTGCCAGTCGCAATTCTCTCCCTGATAGAGGGACTATGCGGCATTCAATTCATAAATGACTGCCGAAATGGTAATATAGACAGGGAATAGTTCTAATCCATGGATGTTCTTTTGGCAACGGTAGCAGAGCAATCCATGCCGTTGTAGGTTGTTCTCTAAAGACTCTTTCTTTCTTCATGAACCCCCGGACTGCTTTTTCTTTTCTTTCTCTGTGAAGACAATACCACCCTATAGTTTATTTCTTACAAAAAAACAAGGTCTATGCATTCAATTCCTTCTCAATCAACAGCACCTCTTCTTCCAGGGATTTGAGTTTACTCTCTAGTATTTCAGCGTACTCTTCATTCGATAGCTTCCGAACAGGTGACCATGAAGGTATGTGTATATACTCCCATAAACTCTTGGCATGGATGTCACTCATTGTCTCCTGCTGCATGATCTTGTCCTGACGCCACCTATTAGCACCTGAATAAATAACCTGGACACCTGTACACAGCACACCAAATAGGATGGCACCAGAAAGTACAGCACGAGGACCCCCTAATAACACAGATCGCCTGTCAGAGTCTCTCACTCTCTCGCTCTCTCTCTTTATTTATATATCTATATCATTTGCCCCCCTTTATTATTATTACTTACGATACACTGCTGATAGTAATCCACCCGTAGTGATTCCTGCCATACTACTGCTAACAGCATGGTCGAAATCTCTTGTTTCATACTCTCTCAGTCCATAAAGGGGGTTCTTGCTCAGTTGATAAGTAAGAAAGGTCTCACGCACGGCTAGGGTCTGTCAGTATCATGTCAGTGAATTCGTTCTAGGACTCATAGCTACCTACTAAAGAAGGTCGCTCCAAAAATACCAAAGTTAAGGCCTGTGGTAACTGAAAACAGACGCACAGGCTTATTGGTCAAAACAGCCATCGTAGCCCCCACGGTAGCACCTGTAACAGCTAATAAAGAGTGGGTTGGTGTGTGTGTGTGTGTGTTTTCATATATAAATATATATCCATTTATTCTCTGCACATGCTATCCTCTCTAGATACCTGCTATGCCTGTACCCTTGGCAGTTGTTTTCAGTGACTCCTTCTTATGACTGTTTAGAGTGAAGAAACTGCTGAGACTGCTGTAGGGTTGGCTGCTCATATCTGTCAGTAGGACTAATAAAGAGTTGAAATTGTCTTTATGGATCTCTTTCTCGTATTATTTTGTGACTTGACACTGCGACTGAATCCTGTTCCCTCAAGGAGACTGCTTTTTGCCCCTCTTTGCCCAGAATCTTTGTGCACTAGTGGCAGTGTTTATGAATGAAACACACATTAGTTGTATGTGTAAAGAGAGAATAGACATGTCACTGTATCTGTTGTTTCTATTGGTGTTAGAATGTAGTAAGTGTCTATAGAACAATAAGAAGTATCCAGTGTCATAAGATAGGAGGAATGAAGCAGTAACACCCTCATAGTGAATTAGAGTACACATGTCTCTATTTTGGTGTGTCTTATTTGAGTTACTTGTCTATATCACTATGAATACCCAATAAACTACATGAACATAAAGTCATAACCTTTGTCTCTTTCCATGGTCTTCATTATCTTCATGGCTCTCATTACAGACGCGATGCCTTTTTATTATTATTATTATTTGTGACAGCGAGCAACCGTTTGTTCTCATGAAGCAGGTCGCTTGTCTTTTGCTTGTCTTTCTCTCTTCTTCTCTTTATACCTGCCAGTGAAACAGCAGAAAGCTAAAAACTAAAGAAAAAAAGAAAGAAAGAAAGAAAGAATTGCAATACACTGTCTTACTGCTTAGTGTTACTCAGTCCTAATGAGACCTCATCTTACAGAGGACTGGATTGCTTCCCCTAATGACAAGTACTTTCTATTCAAACAGCCTATAGAAAAGCCAGAAAACGACACTCGCTCCTATAGGCTTATTTATCTGCAGAACAACCTACAGGCTTTGGTGATCAGTGACCCCGAAACAGACCGTTCGAGTGCTGCTCTTGATGTGCACGTTGGTAGTCTGAGTGATCCGGTAGTCTATGCATGATAAAGACAGTAAAAACTCATAGGGTCATTAATACTAAGGATGAATTACAAGGACTGGCCCACTTCTGTGAACATCTTTCTTTCTTGGGCACTCTCAAGTATCCCAAAGAAAACGCCTACTACGCCTACTTGTCAGAACATTCGGGTAAGTTGCCTCTATGCCTATAGATATAGATAGATAGATATAAATATAGATATATATTTCTTCTTTTTGTATTCATCATAGATAAGTATAGGTTATGCCAATGCCTTTACTGCTTCAGACAATACAAATTACCATTTTGAAATTGGACACCAGTGGCTGGAAGGTGCACTGGATAGGTTTGCACACTTCTTTATCGATCCCTTGTTTGCAGAAGGATGTACAGAACGAGAACTCAAAGCAGTGGATTCTGGTAAATGCATTTCGTATCCCTTTTCCTCTCTCTTTCTTTATTTGTAGAGTGTATTCACACAAGACACACATCTATAGAACATAAAAAGAACCTTCAGTCGGATGAATGGCGTATTTCTCAAGTAGAAAAGACATTGAGCAATCCACACCATCCCTGGCATCGCTTTGAAACCGGCAATCTCGAAACACTGACCGAAACACCAAAGCGTCTTGGCATTAATGTTCGAGAAAGACTGTTGGAGTTTCATGCAAACTATTATTCTGCTAATATTATGAAATTATGTGTATTAGGAAAGGGTAAGTGGATGGAAAAGGAAAAAAAAGAAAAAAAGGGTTCTTATTCAGATGGTGGGTTAGAGTCTCTTGACCAACTGACAGAGTGGGTGGTGGATAAATTCTCACCTATTCCTGACCGTTCAATTGCCATTCCTAAATATCAAGGACATCCATTGACAGCGAATGAGCTCACAGTAAGTAGTTTAGTCTCTTTTGTGGGTGTTATTATTATAGGAAGAAGCATGGACTATTCACCAGTGAACTAATACTTCTTATTAGAACCAACTGTTTGTCAAGAGTATTATGCATAATCGTATCTTGGGCATAACATTCCCATTTCCTGAGCAAGTCCTTTATTTTGAGAGTCAAGTAAGCTAATGGGTGTAGTATTTATTGACGTGTGATCTTTGCCTCCTCTCCATCTCATCTCATCTCATCTTATCTCATCTTATCTCATCTCATCTCACCTCATCTTACCTATGATTAACTAGCCTGGTGACTATATTGCCCACCTTATTAGCCATGAGGGACCTGGATCTACCCTTTCCTATTTGAAAAGTAAAGGCTGGGCCACCGCTCTGAGTGCAGGTGCTTCCTATGGCGGAAAAGGATTTGGATTCTTCAATCTGTGCATAGAGTTAACAGAAGAAGGCATAAGTAAGTTGTGCAACCTATATAACGAACAATGTCTATGGCTATGGCTAGGATTGCCATATTAACTATAAGAAATACTCATCTTATTCTACTTTTACATATACATACAAAAGAATACTATGAGGATGTGATTGTTGCTATCTTTCAGTACATTGAGATGCTAAAAGCGGAGGGGGCACAAGAATGGATTTTTAAAGAAATGCAATCCTTGGCTGCTATTGCCTTTAGATTCTCAGAGAAGAAGGATGCATCCGAATACACATCTGATTTGGCACAACAAATGCAAGAAAATTTACCACCCCATTATTGTGTTAGTGGACATGAACTTGTTAGAAAGTTTGATCCTGCTCTTATTGAAGAGCATTTGAAGTATCTGAGACCTGATAACTTTAGATTTACAGTCTCTAGTCAGGAATTACCTTTTGATATCAAATGTACACATGTAGAACAGTGGTATGGCACTGAATATGATATAAGACCTTTTAGTCAACAGTTAAAAGAGGTAAAGTTTAAATGGCACGAATTGTTTCTTTCAAGAATAAGCAATAATGTCAAGTGAAAAGACAAGACATACTGATACTACAATTGTCTAGAAACTTGGAGATTTGCAGTTGAATCCCATTTTTAAATTGCCTGCCATCAACGAGTTTATTCCTACAAAGTTGGATGTAGTCAAAGACACCTCTGTTGAATGTCAAAAGAGACCTAGACTCATTCAAGATATACCCGGGATGCGATTATGGTATAAGAAAGAAGATAGATTTTGGGTACCAAAAACAAATATATGGATAAGCCTTTATAATCCACTGGCTTATGCGACGCCTCGCCACTCTGCTCTCTCATTGTAAGTTGGTCGTCTCTGTTGATGCATAGAACGAGCGTCTCTTATTGATATGGGATCTTATTGAAATGCACACGGTCTCTATAGAATGTATATAAGTTTGGTGGAGGACTTTTTAACTGAATATTCTTATAATGCCTCACTGGCTGGATTATTCTATGATTTAGATCATAATTGTGATGGACTGATAGTAGGTTACTAGTTGCTATTTCTATATACAGTGTCTAGTGTATTTTACTCCTATACCTAACTGTCTGTCCATTTTCTTATAGTTAACAGTTGGAGGCTACAGTGACAAACTTCCCCTTCTTCTTGAAAAAGTCCTTTATACAATGACACATCTAGTCATTGATCCCGAGCGATTTAATATCGTAAAAGACAATGTTCATCGCAGTCTTGGTAATTTCTTCTTGGAAGCTCCTTACCAACACACATCTTACTACATGTCCCTTATCATTCGAGAGAGGATGTGGAGATACGACGACCTATCTACCGAATGCCTCGCTATTTGTCTCCAGGATGTCATGGATTTCTGTCCAAACCTTCTAGGCCAATTGCACATTGAGGGGCTAGTTCATGGCACCCTGGAGGCCTCTGAAGCCCTGTCCATGTTCCAAGAATTAAGCATAACTCTCGGCGCTTGTCCTGTAGCCCACAGCCAACTCGTGCATCTGCGCAACTTGAATCTCCCTGCAGGCCAACACCATGTGTACAGACAGGCTGTTCATGATGCCAGTGACCTGAACTCTGCCATTGCTTATTATCTGCAAGTATGTGATGTGGTTGATGTTCCTCTGAGAGCAAAATTAGCTTTAGTGTGTCAAATAGCGCAAGAGCCAAGCTTTCATCAACTACGTACGCAGGAGCAGTTGGGTTATATCGTCTATAGTGAGATGTACATGTCGACAGGGATCATGGGATTCCGACTCACGATCCAGAGTGAAAGAGACACTGTGTATTTAGAAAGTAGAATTGAAGCGTTTTTAGAACTGCTGCGTGGTATGATTGTCAATATGACAGAAGAAGAGTATGCTGCTCAAGTAGAGTCTGTGATTGATGAACGGGAAGAAACATTCAAGTACATGCGACAAGAAGGATATGATTACTGGGAACATATTGCATTGGGCTATTATGAATTTGATAAGGACGAGAGGGATATCAAAGAACTCAGGACAATTGACAAGGCTTCTCTTCTCTCTTTCTTTGATACTTATATTTGCCCTGACTCTCAGCAACGTTGTAAACTGTCGATTCATCTTCAGGCACAGAATCAAAAGAAGAAAGAAGCCTGGTCCATGGCTGATCTTGAATCTCTTTTTGCTGGTTGGGTTTCTCATGGACATATCAAAGAGTGTGATGTAGCAAGTCTAAGTGCTATGTTTGAGAAAAGGGAGTTTTCAGAACAAGCATTTTCAGATATGTTGCATGGAATGATGAACAAAGAGGCCAAACAAGAAGACGCTGTTTTCCATGACCTGTTGGAAAGAATGTTGAGTGAGTTAAGAGCCATTCGAGCAACATCAATACTCTGTCAACAGTCTTTGGATAGCACTGGTTTTCCACAGTTGGCAGAGGGGGCCGTTGAAATCACAAACATCATAGAGTTTAAGAGTAAGATGACATTAGCGAGATCGGCTGCACCTGTGCAACCATTTTATGATATGATGTAATATGTATCTACTGTGCCTCTATTATTTATTTAATACATGTGTGTGGTTTATCCATTAATACTGATTGATTCATATACCTCATCAATCAGCCTTAAAATGCTGTAGTGTCTTCAAAGAGACACTATAAATATCACCCTTTTCCTTATAAAGAATATAGTTTATGCCATGTAGGTAGCTGAATCCATAGTTTATGAGATAAAATATAAACAAACTCTCATTTATCAATCTATTCTTTTTCTTCATGCATTTAATAACTGTATCTCTATTTCAAAACCTTACTCTATGACTTATGTGTTTCATAGTGTCACTTTTTACTACTCTCTTCTATTGATGTTCTTATCACCTAAAAAAACTGTGAGTTATAGTCTAATATGGTCAACCTTCAACAAGTCCAATACGTTTCGATGTCTTGTATAGGTAGAGAGACAAAATAAAATAAAAGAGAATTGAATTCCCAGCTCACTCCAAGTGATTGACTGCTCCTATTTATCCCATAGACATCATTGGCTTCAAACCTCCTGGTGTGCAAAGCATATCTTGTCCTACCCTTTTCGTGGAAGTTGAACTGATCTTAACTTTGATCGATTGGATGTATCCATCATTTACTTATTTATATTTATTTATTTGTTTATTATAGAAGTCATTCTGACATATCATATAGAAATAGATCAATCGTATCGCTACTGATCCATTGAATTTATAACTAAAAGAAGAGTTATGGCCATGCTGAATTCCTTTTCCTCCACCATAACCCAGCACTCTAAATGGATAGACAGGCTGATCTTTCTTTATCAGCATCCTATTGTTAGTATTGCCATTCGTTTTATTTGTATTCATCAGATCAGTTATACTTAAAGTGACGAGGAGAAAGGAGGACTAACAATAGACACACTACCCATGTAGTTTCTCTGATGCTACTCTGCTGAATCTATAGAGATAGACGCGTCCCATCTATTGATCTATGGACTCCACCCACCCTATAGACATATTCTCCTTATGACAATGGCAGAGAATATAGTAAAGAGTATTAGATTATTTTTATTGTACACAAGATACAATTGCCTCTTCTCCCTTTACAAGATAAGAAGCACATAAATATATAAATATATAAGTATACAAAAGTATACATGAGATGGATAGTATCTACCATGTTGATACATTGTACAAGATGTGTTTATAAAGAAAGAGGGCTATGTACAGGATTTATTTCATGTTTCTTTTTTTTTGTTTTTTGTTTTGTGTTCTCTACAATAATAGAATGGTAAACAAGAAAGAAGAAAGAAGAGAGAATAGGACACTTTCCAGGAATTATTTGTAGTTGGTAAGATAACTAGAAGCAAGAACATACATCTTTCGCTTAGGTATAACTGTAGAAGGCGGTGAAGCATGGTTGTTATTGTTGGGTAAATGAGTCACAGGAGGAGAAGGTAACCTGCTACGTTCTGGCTCTTCCCTCTTTCTTTCTTTTGGTGTTGTTTTTTTCTTTCGGGTGGGTTGAAAAGGGGAATGATCTTCTTTTCTTCCCTTTTGAATATAGTTGGGCAAAGAAGAGGAAACAGTGTCGGGGGCAGTGGTGGATAAAGAAGAGGATGGAGGAGATGAAGATGAACAAGGCAATGTACATGCTAATGATAATGATACCATAGAAGAAGGGATGGATCCAGGTGAACTGGCGGCTGCAGCTGCGGCTGCAGCTACTAGGGCTGCTGTTGGAGGAGAAGACGAAGATGAAGAAGACGAAGATGATAATGATGAAGAAGGGGGTGGGGGAGGAGGAGGAGAGGATGAAGAAGAACAGGGAGAGCGGATCCCTTGCGATGGATTCTGGACTTGGTCAACAGCAGATTCCAAACTGGACTTGGCAAGTGGTGTCTCTGTAGACATAGGCATATCGGCAAGGAACTTTGCCATGTCTTCTAGATCATACAGAGGAAAGTGACTGTTGGAGAGAGGAGAGGGCGTGTTGGTTGCATGGGATGGATTCAAAAGAGCTTGTTGAGCCAGTAGATCTTTTAATTCTACATTAGTACCAGTACGGAGTAGAGTTGTGTTTGTAGAAGTGCTCTTTTTTGTATGTAGGCCATGGTCTGAATCATGCGCATAAAGTCTTTGTAGCATAGCCTCTTCTAATAAGATATCCTCTTCTAATTCCATAGAGTCATTTGAGTTGCCTTGTTGCCGTGCCCTGCGAAGAACATTGTGAGCATAGCCAACATTTTTACTGTAACGAATTCTTTTTCCATTAGAGGCTCGTTTGGGTGCAGTGGGTGGCAGTGCTGCTGATGCTGATATTGATGCTGATATTGATGCTGATGCTGATGCTGATGCTGATGCTGATGCTGATGCTGATGCTGATGTTGATGTTGATGCTGATGCTGATGCTGATGCTGATGTTGATGCTGATGCTGATGCTGCTGTAGAAGTGGAGGGCAAAACCATGGAGGATAGATGAGCATTCATAAACGGGAAATCCGGTAAACAAATACTGAAATCCATAAACTCATTACTATTCATTAGACTTTGGTTACGACTTGTTTGAGTCACACTGTCTTGTTCTCTTTTGCTATTATTTATAAATGACATTGTTGGAAATGTGTCGTTATTCAATACATGATGTAGTAGATCCAAATCATCCATTGCTGCATTGTTCTGGTGATGAGTAGCATTCGTTGTCTTATCCACAGATAGAGAGTCGGTTGCCATGCTCTGAGTCAGTGTCTGTGGATTGCTATGTTGGCTAGCAAGGAGCTTCTTTAGTTGTTTACACTCCTCTTCCAGTAGCTCCAGTCTCTTATGTAGTTTTCTACAATAAGTCTCTTCATGGGTTTCTTTGTCGATAAGAGTCCCCACAAAAGAACACCCCTCAGTACTGTAGGTACAGCGATAAGATCTGCATTGTCTCTCATGAGTCAAAAGATCTTTGCGTAGGAATTGTGTACACCCAGGCATGCTATTTGGACATGAGATCAGTTCATAAGCACACTGAGATGTGTGCTGTTCAAGATCCATGACACGGAGAGTATCTACACACCCCCGTTTCTTATTTGGACATTCAGCTGGTTGGTAATGGCACTATACAATCAGTGTTAGTTGCTGGTACTCTCCCCATTCCAATGTTTATGGGATAGTTACATGATTAGAATGATCATCTGAATACAATCCTTGCCAAGGACATCCCACACAGTGGTAGTTACAGTACACTCTTAGTCTGCCAATTTGTCGTAATACAAACTTGGAGGGTTGGAATTGGGAAGGCTCTATGGTTGTTTGGCAGAATGGACATACGCTGCTTTGTTGACTGTAACTGTTAATGCACTTTTTACAAAAGATATGATCTATAGACAATAGTAGAGTGTGTTATTCAACCCTGTACGTTTGTTGTTGTTGTGTCTTTATTCTCTTCTGTGACTCTCTTGCGCGCTTTATCTTCTACAGCACTACTCAGTAGTAGATCTCACATCAACAGAGCACCTCTCTGCTACACCACTGTACCTTCTGGACATCGCACCTGGATAGGCTCTTCCAATACATCTGTGCCAATAGAGAAGGGTAAAGTATCATGAGTTGATAGTGTTCTTTCTCTTTATACTACCAGGCCAAGTTCATACCATCACACAATCCACAGAACAAGTCTGGACATGGACCTTCAATAAGAATGTCCTTTCTGGCTGTCATGAACAAAAAGGACAGGAGAAAAAGAGAATGCAGATATACAAAGAAAAGACACACAAAATACAATAAACAAAAGAGTGAAAATATATATATATATATATATAAATATATATAAATATATAAAAGAAAAAAGGAGCGAAGAAAATATTAGATGGAAAGTCAGTGATGGGTGGAAACAAGTTGAATCCACTGTGTCTATTTAGATACGCGCGACGCGTATTATATTAAAGTGGAACGCGACAAATGTATTTTTCCACTGCAGATGAACAGTCTCACGCGTTTATGAGGAAGAAAGTCTGGGCTCATTTGTACCTATCTGTTACCAATGAGTATTGGAATTTTATGAGTCTATTCTATCTACATGACTCGCATTTCCCTAGTTTTATTATTTTGGAGTATAAAATAGGGTGATTTCGTTATTTATCCTGTGTAGTGTTTCTATTGTGTGGGCTGTATTATTATTATTGTTACTGATAATGTTACTGATATTGTTACTGATATTGTTACTGATATTGTTACTGATATTGTTACAATTACAATTACTATTATTATTATTACAATTACTATTATTATTACTATTACTATTATTATTATTACTATTACTATTATTATTATTACTATTACTATTATTATTATTACTATTACTATTATTATTACTATTACTATTATTATTATTACTATTACTATTATTATTATTACTATTACTATTATTATTATTACTATTACTATTATTATTATTACTATTACTATTACAATTATGATTATTACTATTACAATTACAATTACAATTATGATTATTACTATTACAATTACAATTACAATTACAATTACAATTATGATTATTACTATTACTATTACAATTACAATTACAATTATGATTATTACTATTACTATTACTATTACTACTATTACAATTATGATTATTACTATTACTATTACTATTACTACTATTACAATTACAATTATTAGTGAGTGTTTATCTAGATTTACTTATTATGTTATCTACTCTATACTCTGGTATACATTCAACTCTATCTACTTTACTTTATCTAATGTATAGGCTGCTGTATAGGCTGCTTTTGTATCCTACTCTACCAACTCTATATCTCAGTGGATCATCTACTATATCATCGAGTGGATCCTATCATATATCAGCTACTCTATAACCTACTCTATAACCTACTTTATCATCTACTGTCTAATTTCACTCTATTCTCTTTCTCCAAGTCTATCTATTTTTAACAGACTAATCCACTCATTCCTTTGATTTCTTTCTTTTCTTTCTTTTCCTTCTTTCTTTCCCTTATAAAATAGACTGTGACGGCAACAAAAGAATCCAAGTGTCATTGGTAAGAGAACCTTCAGATGACCACAACTGCAGATGGCTTGGTGCACAAGAAGGGGTCATGCTCCACACTGTCCACCGTTCTGATTGGTCTGTATTTCACATCCGACACCCTATGGACAGGTTATTGTCTCTCCGCTTATCATCCTCTTGTCAGTCCCTTTTTCAAGTGGAATGCCATTGCTACCAATCAAAACAGACCTACAGGCAGTGGAAATGCATATAAAATAAAATCACTTTAAGCAGATGGTGTTCTAATGGCATCATCAACAGCCACTGCCTAGCAACTAAGATGTTTCTCTTCTTGTTTCCTCCTGTCCCTTGGCTGAGTCTGAAGATACAGTTTGGGGTCCGATGTTAATGCACAGTCAGGTGGTGGAGGCTCTATAAAAATGATTTTTCCCCTTTGGCTTTCATCCTTCCCCTTTTCTATCTATTTTCATTCTCTCTCTTTTCCCACCAAAAAAAGACAAGCTTCATCAGAGAGAAAATCCTACCTATAAAAACAAGCAAGGACAACTGACAGAACCATTATTTATTATTTATAAAAAATAATCCTTGGAATAAGAATCATTTCAGGCAAGAAAGAAGGAAAAAAAGAAAAGGGTTTTTTAGAGAAAAAAGGTTTGTTAGTCTACAGAGCCACTTTTTTCTTTCTTTCTTCTTCTCTCTCTTTTTTCTACCTCACAAGAATATGATCAGCAGTAGTATTTCTTCAATAACCACTCCTGTCATAACTGCACTACCCAACACCCTCTCTACCCATGAAAATTCCTACGTAAGAATTACTCGTCGATCTATCTTATTTCTCTTCTTCCACCCATCTCAATTCCTCCTTCAGTTCTATTTTCTATTTTTATTCTTGCTCTTATTACTACCACCACTCTTCTCACATTGAAAAATATAAAAAAAAGAGAAAGAAAAAAAAACATAAATATAAAAAAAGAGAAAAAATATAGAGCAAAAACAGCAACAAAAAAAAACAGCCTTTCTTCATTGACTATCCAAAAAGATTATTATTTTTTCTTCTTTTCTTATTTTTTATTTCTTCTTCTTCTTTTCTTCTTCCATAGATCCATTGATCTTTTTCTTATAAACCAACTTCCACCCCCCTTTCTCTCTTATATTCCTTGTCATCTCTTCTCCACCTATGCCAAATATCACTCTTTCTACTTCTACAAAGCCAAATCGTTTTATTTCTTTTTTTCTTCATCTGATTGGGCTCAACCACTACCATAGCCCACCCCTCCAGACGAGTCTCCATGGTTACTCCACACATGATAGCTACTCCACACATGATGGATACTCCACACCCCCTCTTAGTGATGCCTCCTCTACTTCCACGCTTGCCTCCTCCTCCACACTTGCCACCAGCTTCATGACAGAATCCACCATGATGGTGAGCCACAACGATCTCAACGAAAAAGGAATCCGTCCCGATGACGACTACTACTGGACACTGCAGTCATGGATCATGCACCTGCCAAAAATCACTCTTTGTCACATCATCTCCAGCACAGCCCAGCAGCACCCAAAGATCTACCAACAGATCGTGGAGGAGCATTGCACAGGTCCTCTTGCTAAACCATGTCCTGTGATGGACCCTCAAGGCCCACCGACCCACACACCAAGTGAGATTCTATGCCACCTCCTCACCATCAAGGAAAGGGCCAAGGTGATTGTCCATGGTCTGGACATGCTCCGTCCAAGTGAGCAGTTTGCCAGAGCCTATGATGTGGCTGATGGCCTCCAGTGTCTCGTTCGACTGGTCACTAGCACACTGCACACACCTCTTCAGGGCCATTCCCTATTGGCGCTGGCTGGCCTGTGGGTCATCATCACAATGAGCCTAGAAGCTCCCTCTGAAGTGCGTCAACATCTGTTCCATCATGCAAAGTTTGGACGCACTTTTATACTAGAGGCCATGAGTGTTCTCAAAAATTACAAGCAGCATCCAGACGCCCATGCTCAATGGATCACTACCATGCATTTCCTTTATCCTACTCATGCTGAGTGGGTGGAAAGCTTGAGCCAGATAGGTGTTCGATTGGCACGCCTTGATACCAGTTGGGAATTTAGACGGGAGTATGAGGAAGTGACTGACATTGCAAAGGCCTATGCCACTTCTTCTACTTATTATTATTACTCTTTGTGAAATTCAAATTTTGATAACTTGTGCTTGTCTGTCTGTCTGTCTGTCTGTGATTCTGTCTATGATTCTGTTTATTGAATGATGTCTATTGATAAACACACACATACACACACATACAAACACATGGAATCAAACACAGACACCTACCTACATGGTGATGTCTTACAGTGTTGTCTTTATCCTATGTAAAGAGAAAGAGAAAGAGAAAGAGATAGAGATAGAGATAGAGATAGAGATAGAGAGATAGAGAGATGGAGATAGAGAGACTATAGGAGACGGCAGATAAGTGTGTCCATCTATTGCTCAGCAGATGGATCACTTTGAATTCATCTCTTTATCTATCTGCCATCGTCAACAGTAATAAGAATAACAGTAACAACAATAATACCATCATCATCAACAACAACAACACCAACAATAGGAGTTGCTATGGATGGAAGGTGTCAAATGACCCCATGGGTGGTTTCTAGACATATTTTACAAATGAAGTCATGACTAGAATATAATATAGAATATATAAATAATAAAAACTATTGCTATGGAGACTGTTGTACAAATGAAACTGTTGTTATGGAGACCAGAAAAACCCCACAGATGAAAAAGAACATTGCTATGGAGATGATGATACAGATGAAACCGTTGTTATGGAAATAAAAACTTCACCATGGCCATGGAAATAAACATTTTTATTCATTCATTTGATAAGAAACCCACCCGTTGACAATCCAAAAATTGCTTGAAATGTAATACCACACTCTGTTGCTCTTTTTTCTTTTTTTTTCTTTCTGTTGACCTTGTCACCTTGGTATAGAATATATATATAATATACATGATTTTTAGTATCTTATTATTTCTACAAACAGGAGAAACAAGAGAAAAAGAGCAACAGAATAAAAGTAGTGGCCTAGGGCGGATATCCAATACCAGAGAGAGATGACTAAAAGGAGAATAAGACCATGTGCTATCTTACAGAAGCGCCCAGTCAAAAGTACCACAGACCACCTGAGGAAATACCTTAGAGATAGAAAACAAATGAAGAAAAAAGAAAAAAAACAAGAAAAAGAAAAAAAAAAGGAAGAGAATGGATAGAATGTAAAAAAAAAAGTAAATGATGAAGACAGTCTCCAAAAGGATAAAACGAATATGACGATGAAAAAGCAATTCATCCCGTGATGATATATGCCTTGTCACAATAAAATAAAGAAAAAGAAAACAAGAAAGGTCTTTGGAAGAAGCAAAGGAAAGATAAAAGGGGTTTCTTTAGTCCTTTGGTGGGGTCGTGTCGTGACTTGCTTTACTCTGAAGGGTTCTCTCCAGATCCTCATACTGTGCTAGTCTCATAGGAAGTGTCTGTAGAGTACAGTGCATCAACACAGTGCATCAACACAGTCACAGGACACCCTGATACCACTGTTCTTACCTTGTAAAGATTCCTCAATAGCTTCATTCCCACTTTGTACTCTTCCAAGGCATCACTGCTGACAGAAGGAGGAGGAGGAGGAGGAGTTTCTAGGTAAAAGAGAGCCACACAGTTGAGGATCTCCTTCTCCTTCTTCTTCTCCTTCTATTTCTCCTTCTATCTCCATCTCTTTTCTCTCTTTACCATCCAGGGGGAGTCTGTCGATGGGTGTTTTCTGCATAGCCACTTGCTGCCAATCCAGGGCTGTTTCCCACAACTGATCCATTCTCCCCAATAACAACCTACGCTCCAACGCCAATTTCTCTCTCATTTCCAATACCCGCCTTTCCATTTCTTTTGTTCTTTCGTCCAATGTCAAATCCAGAGGTTCTATTCCAATGCACTGTAAGAAAGTAGGAGTAGGGAAGGATGCTCTTACCTGTGTCCAAGTCCAATGCATCGGCACACTCCTCCCCATTCACAGTGATGTTGTGACTTGTTATCTGGAGTGTATGCTTAATCCACTAGTAAAGCACAAGAACACTGGTCAGCCTACAAAGAATACAGCTGCAGGTCGTACCTTTTCCATTTCCTTCTCCAGGCGCTTCTGTTCCTGATTCCGCTTTACATAGAACCCAGTCGTCTTTTGTTCCTGACACTTTTCCCAAACCATGCGCTGGCCCGACGCTACCAGGTCCATAAAGATAGACTCCAGGGTCTGGTAGTTGTCCACATTAATTTTGGGTGCACTCATGGAAAGGGACGCCTCCCATGACAGAGACAGGTGCCCAAAGTGGGTGTCTATGCATTGAAAGGAGTCACAGGTGGCTTGTGACTCTGTTTCTTCCTGGTGTCTGGTGTCTGTGCTGTCTGGTGTCTAGTGTCTGTGCTGTCTTGTTCTTTTCCTCTTTCTACCCCTTTGAATAGTCCCTCATGAGTTTTAGACAGTGGAAAAAGTACATTGAAGTTGGTGATCTTGTCATTGTCTACATGGTACAGCCTACTCTAGAGTGTCACTTACAGCACAGACACTAATAAAAAAGACATGCGCTACACCACATCCATTAGACAAAAGAGAACATGGCAGCTCTTGTTGTGACAGAAGAAGGAGAGCTCAACAACCGGTTTGGTGTGTTTAAGCACAAGGACATGATTGGAAAGGAGTTTGGTTCCAAGGTAGATCTCTTATAGAGTGGCTGTATCAGAAGAACAGAACAGAACAGAACAGAACAAAACAGAACAGAATAGAAAAGAAAAGACTCTTATGACGGATGCTGTCTACTCTATTAGATGATCTCTGCCAACTACAAGGGCTTTGTCTATCTGCTCCACCCAACTCCCGAGCTGTGGACACTTGTGCTTCCTCACCGCACACAAATCCTGTACATTGCTGATATTTCCTTTATTACGACCTATCTTGATATGAAGCCTGGTGCATGTGTCATTGAGTCTGGTAAACCAATGCACTAGAAAACAACACTCATTCTCTCCTTCTCATTCAAGGCACCGGCAGTGGTTCATTCTCCCATTCCATTGCACGTACCATTGCCCCTACAGGAAAGCTTTTCTCTTTTGAATACCACTCAGAAAGAGCCAGCTTAGCACGACAAGAGTTCAATGACCATGGGCTCAGTCATCTTATCACCCTTGAGCATCGGGATGTGTGCAAAGATGGATTTGGTCTAAAGAATGCTGTCAATTCAGGTAAGCTCAGCCCATTGGTATTCTGTTCTTTAGTGTGGGAGATTGACATGCATTAGTGTTTCTTGATCTGCCTGCACCCTGGGAAGCCATTGCTTCTGCCAAAGAAGCCTTCCAACAACACCGCACAGGCAAGATCTGTACTTTCAGTCCGTGCATTGAACAGATCACACGCACAGTCACTGCCTTGAATGAACATGCATTTGTGGGTAAGGTTCCCCTTTATTGTTTGTCTGTTTGTCCATTTGTCCATTTGTCTGTCTGTCTGTCTGTCTTTGTTGCTGATAGACCAAGTAGATATTACCATGTATGAGTGTCTGATACGTGATCATGGTGTGATTCCTATTCAAAAGTTGGATTTCTCTAAAGCACTGCTGCCCACCCAACCCTCTTCAGCCACCGTCCCATCGACCCCTTTAGCACCTTTAGCGTCTTCTGCAGACACAGCGACTGTTTTGCAGAAGAGAAAGTCACCCGAGGACACAACAGCAACAACATTAACAGATGCTGAAACAGACACAACAAGTGTTGCCACAGGACAACTGCTGGTGAGCAAAACACCCAATGAAACAAGAGGCCATACCAGTTACTTGTTATTTGCCACTTTTCTCCCTGCTATTGAACCACAGGCTGCTACTGCTGCTACTGCTGCTACTACTACTGTAGACACTACTCTGGAATAGCTACAGAAAGAAAGCAGTCCCTGTCTGTTGCTCATTTCCTTTTTTAGATGAATAGAATAGAAGGGCAGTGATTGTCTTTCATGACGATGACGTCCATTCAAACCCAGTCTCCTCCTTGTTTCACTGCTCTTGTTTTCTTTCCTTTTCTTGTTTTCCCTTGCACTGACTTTATGACGTCTGCACTCTACTATAACGAGACTAATGGCTATGTGGATGGCATCCTAAGAGGCTATCGCTCGGGCATTATTAGTCGTACTCAGTACTCCAACCTTACACAGAGCGAGACTCTGGAAGGTACGTTGCAAGAAGAAAGAAAAAGAAAAAGAAAGAAAAAAGAAAAAAGAGATGGCTTGACAGTATGCAACAGATCTTCGTCTTCAGTTGGGAGCCACTGACTATGGCACTCTGCTCCAGAATGAACCCTCACCCATCCCCACGTCCACTATCTCTGATAAGCTGAGACAGCGCCTTGTGGAAGAATTCGAGTATATTCGTAGTAATGCTGTGCAGCCACTGTCCAAGTTCCTAGATTACATTACGCAAGTGTCTGTGCGTGGTGGTGATGAGACGGTGCAGCTAACAATGCTCGCTCCTTTTTATATTATTATTAATATTGTTATTTCTATTCCATGTTGGCAGGTATCAGTATATGATTGATAATGTTATTCTGTTGATTACAGGCACCCTCCATGAGAGCAACACGCATGAGCTTCTTGAGCGTTGTCATCCTCTGGGTGTGTTTGATGCCATGCCTGCTCTGTGTGTGGCGACAACAGTGGCTGAGCTGTACACCACCGTGCTTGTCGAAACACCTCTTGCGCCCTACTTTGCCAAATGCCTGAATGCTCATGACCTGGATGAGCTTAATATTGAGATTATCCGCAACACACTGCACAAGGCGTATTTGGAAGACTTTTATGAGTTTTGTCAGTCGTTGGGAGGACCCACAGCTGAGGTGATGGGAGACATTCTTTGTGTAAGTTTGTTTGGCTGTCTGGATGGACGTCTATTGATAGAGAAAGACCTGTTGGCTAGTTTGAAGCAGACCGCCGCACAATGAACATCACCCTCAACTCCTTTGGCACAGAGCTCTCCAAAGAAGACCGTCGCAAGCTGTTCCCCACCATTGGGCGTCTGTATCCCGAGGGAAATGCTCGTCTGGCAGTGGCAGATGAGTTTGAGCAGGTGAAGAGTGCGTGTGAGGTGTTCCATGTAAGTTGAGTGGTGTGTTCTGTCCCTTGATCGTGCCCACTCAGCTTGAACGGGGAGAATAGGAATACCGTCCTTTCTTTGATACAGTGACAAGCAATGCGACACTGGAGAATCGATTCTTTGAATACGAGGCCCATCTGAATGGACTGGCTTTCCAGCAGCAGTTCAACTTTGGTGTCTTTTATTCTTATATCAAACTCAAAGAACAGGAGATCCGTAATATTGTGTGGATTGCAGAGTGCATTTCCCAGAACCAAAAAGACAGGATTAACAGCTATATCCCTGTGCTTTAGTGTCTGTGTTTTAAATATTCCAAAGTCAATAAAGAGAAAGATGGCTGGTAATGTCCTTTTATGGCCTTTTTATTCTCCGACCACTTGTCCTTATTCCATGAAAAGATGTGTTGAAGTGATGTCCCGTGGATCGTCTTTATTTTTTATAGTCCAGCAAATAAGAAAAAATAAAAAAGGAATTTTTTTTATCTTTTCCTAAAGAAAAAGGAAAGAAAGAAAAAAAAAGAAAAAAAAAGGAAAGCGAAAAGATTCCCTTGTAGACACACTGTTTGCTTCTTGTCCACGTGTCCACAGCAAACCAAGAAGAAGAAGAGAAGAAAGAAGAAAAAAGAGTCATTCAACAAGCACATAAGCAAGTCAATACTAGCTACAAGTAAACACACATACGCCTGAACACAGCAGCAGCAGCTCATTTACAACTACACACACTCATATCTACACTCATATAAATATATATATATATCTACACTCATATCTACACCCCCTTTCTTTTTTCTTTTTTCTTTCTTTTTTTCTTTTTTTTTTCTTTCCTACTCTTTTTCCTACTCCTCCTTCCTTTGTCCTTACACTCTTTCATCATTCCTTCATCATTGACTCGTAAACAAC
This sequence comes from Spinellus fusiger, assembly GCA_025094145.1. Lineage (NCBI taxonomy): Eukaryota > Fungi > Mucoromycota > Mucoromycetes > Mucorales > Phycomycetaceae > Spinellus > Spinellus fusiger. The sequence goes on along the minus strand of JALLLS010000095.1, from coordinate 6,735 downwards.
TACAAGCAGGTGTGTCTCTGCAAAACAATGCCCAGCAACTACAACCCACCCCACTCGACCACAGATTCCTTCTTCACTCGAGTGTTTGGTCATCATTCGTCAGAGTCATCTCGAGGTAAGTCCAGTTCCACACGTCATCCAGCTCACCTGCTAGCTGGATCCCCCACGCCTGCTTTGGCACCCCCTGCACCTGTACAAACACTGTCTTCTACCACGTCCCGGCTGCCCACCCGCCACACCCGCAACTCATCCGCTGGCACGCTGCCCTCTCCCACCCAACTCACCGCCACCACCGCCACCAACACCACCACCAACACCACCACCACCACCACCCCACCCCAAACAGCCTTCTCAGCACGCAGACGGCGCTCTTTTGATATTCAGCCATGGCAGACAGCAGAAGACCCCTCCCCCTATCCTGTCGCTGTTTCTTCCTTGCAAGCCAAAGACGCCCTCATGTCACTGCCACCACTGCCACCCTCACCACTGCCCCTGTCCCTGCCCTTGTCCCTGTCCCCCCTTCAGCCCACCAAACCACCTCCCACAACACCCACGTCTCTCCACACACCCACCGCACGCTCCTACGATACCAGAACACAGCCAACAAAACCATCGGTGTTGAAAAAGGACATGGTGCCCTTTCCAAGAGGAGGACGGCACATTGGAGAGGAGAGTCTTCAGCATCGGGCGCCATCGTCAGGACCATTTGTAGTGCGTAGAAACAGCCTGAGTGAATTTCCAAAGGCAGACACTCTCCATGCGAGTAAGTGGTAGTTGTTGTTGTCGTTGCTATTGTAGTTGTACTATGACTGCTTACTAGAAGAACAACAACAAAACCAAGGAGAAAGAGAGATGTGGAGAGAGATGTAGAGAAAAGATGAACAAGAGAAACACTCACAGTGGGAACAGCAGATGCCTCTCTTATCTCTACTACACAGGCTCCCAAAGACAAGAAGCGTCATTTGTTTGGAAGATTCAGTAAAAAGAAAGGTAACGTCTACTACTACTACTACTACAGCCACAAGAAAAGAAAAGAAAAAAGTAGCTTATTCTACACTATAGAACCACAACCACGCAGCCGACAGGAGCCAATGCTGGTCTCTGTGCCACAAGGACATCCCTTGGCAGTAGGGTCCTCCCTTGGCAATACAGCACACCATGCTTCATCACTCAGTATGGGTCAGCGTAAGAAATCTAACGACAATGAACACCGCACGGCTTCTTTCCATCCATTGGATCAGCATGGCATGGATGAGCCTTTACGGTTTATGCCGAGAAATCCTCATTATTTTAATACAACACCTACTACAGAGCGAAAGCGGTCGGGTGGCTCCAGTATCAGTCGAAAGGGGAGAGACAAGGAAAGAGCAGAGCAGCATGCGTACTATGCTCTGGATCGGCAGGCCACACGAGAAAAGGTAATGAATGGATAGCCAAAGTGTGCCTACATTTATGCATTGTATTTATGCATTGTATTTTTGTTTATATTTATTTGTTTATTTATTTATTTATATTGTATGGTCTGATAGGAAATCGAATGTAATCAACTCACTTGCCATGGAGAAGAAATAGCTAACCCACTTCATACTCTTAGTAAATCAGAACTTTGGTAGCATGGATGGTATTGTTAATATGGACTACATTCACCAAGGACACCCATTGGCACCCAATGCACCTGCACGGGATCAAGTAAGACAGCACACATGGGTAAGCAGAAAACAAGAGAACTCATGGCAAGAAATGAATGATCTTAGGCTATGGATCCATTGTCAACCGTGGAATCATGGGCACCCCCTGATAGCTGGGCTGTTCAACCCTTAGGAGCCATGGGCAGCAGCTTCAGTATCTTGACAGGACTCACTCTTCTTGACGACGATTCGCAAGACTTTGACGAACTTCCTATTGTTGAACAGGACAAATGGGATGTACCCAGGAAGAATGTAAGCTCCTCTCTTGTTGCGTAAGAAAAAGAAAAAGAAAAGTGTGTATCTAGTTCTCTGACGGATATGGACAGTTCTGTATTCGTATCTTTCGTCCAGACGATACATTTGGTACTGTTCAGGTGCCATTGGGTACAACAACAAGTGAACTATTGAACAAATTGGCAGGAAAGTTCTTTCTGGAGAACATGAGTAAATACCACTTGGTGATTCGGATGAAAAATAGCGGTACAGTCTCCTTGTTAGCATGATTAGATGAAAAAGAAAAACAGACAGACAGAAACAGACAGAACTTACAGTTACAATGATAGAGCGTATATTGCAGCCAACAGAACGTCCTTTGCACATACAAAAGGCTTTTTTGGAACAGATGGGCTATACAGACCAAGACAGACTAGAAGATGTAGGGCGTAGTGACAATTCCTATTTGATTCGCTTTACTTTTGGTCCTAAAATACCCCTTCCCGTACAAGAGGAAAGCATACGACCCCATGTCGACCTCCAGGCACAAAACCTACCCACGATCCCCATTTACCTGTACAAAAACGCTTCTTGCATTGTCTCTTTGAACTTGTCCAAAAACCTACTGATGGAAGTGCCTGTGGATTTCGCCCAGATATGCACAAGTCTTAAGGAATTAAGACTCGCCAAGTGTGATTATTCCACTCTACCACCCTCCGTACGCTATTTCCCTGCCCTTGAACACTTGAATGTATCCAGCAACCGCATTCGATGTCTTCTCCATGCTCGATTGGAGGAGATTGAGGGATTGAAGACACTCAGGGCCTTTAACAATAAGCTAACTGTTCTGCCACCTTCCTTCCAATCCTTCAAACACTTAACCTCTCTTTTTGTCTCCAACAACGCCTTTACAGCATTCCCAGAAGTCATTTGTCAGATCACCAGTCTTACTTATCTTGACATAAGCTTCAATAAGATACCCAACTTCCCAGATGAGATTGGAAACCTCACCAACCTTATTGCCCTTCTTGCCATTGCCAACCGCATCAACGGATCTTTACCCCCCAGTTTTGCCAAGCTAGAGAGCCTTAAAGAGCTTGATATTCGACAAAACCTCATCACTGATCTGGACGTGCTCTCTTATTTACCCAGTCTTGAGATTGTATCTGCAGACTACAATTCTGTCAGTGTTATTAACTGTGAACTTAGTAACATTTGTCAGCTGAAGATGTGCAAAAACCATCTTACCTACTTTAACATGACACGAAAAGTAGAAGAGATTGCTCCCGGTATTCCTCAAGATCTCATCACCTCTCTCTCCAGCTCTCTTGTTGATCTCAACTTGTCCAACTGCAAACTCTCTTCTCTTCCTGAAGAACTCTTTCTCCATGTCACTCTCTTAGAGCGTCTGGTGCTGGATAGTAATACGATCAACTCCATTCCTTCTAGCATCGGCAATCTACGACGATTAACCCATCTATCAGTGCAAACCAATAATCTGGACTGTCTGCCTGTGGAAATTGCCAAGCTGAGTGAACTCAAAACACTGGATGCCCAAAAGAACAACCTGAAAACACTGCCCAAAGAGATATGGCTGTGCACTTCCCTCAGCACCCTCAATTGCTCTTCCAATCTTCTCGAATCATTCCCTGAACCTTATTCTGCCCCTGGTGTGGCCCTGCATCTTCCACTGACGCCTCAAGCAGAAGCTGTTGTAACTCCTTCTGTCATAGCCAATGCTGCTTCGGACAGTGTTTTGCCAACACAATTAGGATTCAATGCAGGTCAGGGCATTGTTCCTATGACACCCACCGGAGAGTCGAATCATATGCCTGCCTTTGTAGTGACAGAGGCCAGCCATCATGGAGGCAGTATGGAGGCAGGATTTGCCTCTGCTGCTGATACGGCTTACTCACATCTTCCCTCTCATCATCATCCACTGCATAAAATGGCAAATAATAGCAGCCATTCCAGTGTAGCCAACACCAAGGTCAATGGCAGCAGTGACTATAGTAGCAGTGACTATAGTACTGGCAGCAGTAATAATAACAGCAACAATGTCAATAGTAACATTAATAACATTAGCAATGACCATAACACTACCATTGATTACAATGACTATTCCAACAGTAATTCCAACAATTCCAATAGTAACTCCAACACCACCACCACCACCACCACCAATAACACCAACACCAATAACACCATCACCAATAACATCACCACCAATAACACCACCACCACCAGCACCGCCAGCACCACCAATAGTGCTCATCCACTGCAACGCCCTCCCAACTTCAATCCTCCTTCATTCTTTGCTAGTCCTCGTAACCACCCGCCTCCCCTTTCTCTCTCCTTGAGACAGTTGTTCCTAGGTGACAATCGATTAACAGACGATGTTTGGTCTCCTCTTTCCTTGTTCTTGGAATTAAGAACATTAAATTTATCCTTCAACGATCTGTATGAAATCCCACCCGAGGGACTTTGTCACCAACACTTGTACGAGCTCTATCTTTCGGGTAACCACCTGACGTCTCTTCCTGCCGATGACATTGAGCGCCTTGGCTACCTGCGAGTCTTGGCCATCAATGGCAATAAACTCCAGACCCTTCCTGCTGAAATTGGCAAGTTGAGAAAGCTACTTGTTCTGGATGTAGGCAACAATGTTCTCAAGTACAATATTGCCAATTGGCCCTATGATTGGAACTGGTAAGAGATACACCATCCATTGATTGATGGATCCATCGATAGAAAGAAAGAAAGTCTTTTGTTTTATATTCTATACTTACACACACTTCTACTTCTACTTAGGAACTGGAATTTGGGCCTCAAATACCTTAATTTATCAGGCAACAAACGCCTTGAAATCAAAAAATCCCCTCCAGGCCCCAGCACCCCTAACAACAAGGACCTTTCCGACTTTAGTGCACTGACACGTCTCCATATGCTGGGCCTCATGGACATCACGATCCTTGGCGTGTCCGTCCCCGAGGAACACGAAAACTGCCGTGTCCGCACCTCCCCCTCCGAAGTCAACAGCATGGACTATGGTGTGGCCGACTGGTTGGGTCCTCACGATTACTTGGCCACGTGGGATCTTGTCATGCCTCGGTTCCGAAACAAGGACGACGAGTGTGTGTTTGGTCTCTTTGACGGCCGCTCCAATGTCAAATCAGGCTGCAAGGTGACAAAGTTCCTCAATGACCATTTGACGTATCACTTTATGAATGAGTTGCGCAAAAACAAGCATGACGATACCATTGTGTCTGCCATGCGACGGACCTTTCTGACATTGGAGAAGGAGTTGGGGTCCATGGAAGAAGACAGCAAAAAGGATGCGGGGGCGTCGGCGGTGATGTGTTATATTTCTGGCACCAAGTTGTATGTGGCCAATGTGGGGGATGCCCTGGCGGTGATTTCAAGGAATAATGGACAGGCGTATGAGATTACACAAAAGCACATTCCGTTGAATCCAAGTGAGATTTCTCGGATTCGCATGGCAGGCGGGTTTGTATCGAGTTCAGGGTTGTTAAATGACGAGTTGAATGTGTCAAGAAGCTTTGGGCATTTCCATTTGATTCCTGTTGTGAATGCAAATCCGTTTGTGTCGACTATTGAGTTGACTCAGGCAGATGAGTTTGTGATCATGGCATCACGGGGATTATGGGATCGCATGTCGTATCAGACAGCAGTGGATATTGCAAGAACAGAGAAAGAGGACTTTATGGCTGCTGCACAGAAACTGAGAGATTTTGCTATTACTTATGGTGCAGAAGATAATTTGATGGTCATGGTCATTGGTGTAGGTGATTTGTTTCAAAAGAGAGAAAAGAAGTTGCGCAATAGAGGCAATATAGGGCCTGGTCGAGGAGCAGATGGTACGGGGATGTTGATGGATGATGCTGGTTTGGTGGGTAAGAGTAAGCGCCGTGGAAAGGAAGGTCCGGGAGATTCTGTAAGTTTTAAAGGTGGAGGTGTGTGTGTGTGTGTGTATGTGTGTTTTTGTCCCAAGAACAACGACACCTATTCTGATGATGATTGACATTAGACATTGGCACGTCTGGAAAGAGAAGTACCACCTCCCATAGGCCAAGTAGCCCTTGTATTTACAGATATCAAAAGTTCAACTCAATTCTGGGAAACACAACCTGAAAACATGCGATCAGCTATCAAAATCCACGATGCTGTCATGCGTCGAACCCTTCGAAGTGTAGGTGGTTATGAGGTCAAGACAGAAGGAGATGCCTTTATGGTGTGTTTTCAGAACATTACTGCTGCTCTACTATGGTGTTTTACTGTCCAGCTTCAACTCTTGGAGGCAGACTGGCCAGCAGGAATTATTGATACAGAAGAAGGCCGAGAAATAGAAAAAGATGGTGTCATTATTTATAAAGGACTGTCTGTTCGTATGGGTATTCATTGGGGAAACCCTGTCTTTGAGAGAAACCCAATTACCAACCGTATGGATTACTTTGGCCCTGTTGTAAACAAAGCAAGTCGAATCAGTAATGCCGCTGATGGTGGACAAATATGCGTTTCCTCAGATGTTGTTGCCGCATTAAGGACTTTCCCTAGTGTATTTGAACGCGACGACGTTACAGGACTAAGTGAACAGGGAGGATCAACGACAGCCACAGGAAACCATAGTGTGGACAGAGATCTTCAGCAACTACAACGATTTGGATTTCATATTATGGAGCTAGGAGAGCGGCGGCTCAAGGGATTGGAAACACCCGAGCTGCTTAGTTTTGTTTATCCTGGTCAATTAGCAGCACGTATGGAGGTGAGCAAGAGTGAAATACTGGCACCAGCACCAGTGCCAGCACCAGCACCA